>JABASD010003261.1:0-21088 GCA_019776165.1 Pogonognathellus flavescens
TTAATGAGTAAATTGACTCCTGTGGCTAAAGCCAAGTCAGTTTCTTTTTTTCTCAAACTGTCACATGCCAAATGCAAAGCTACCATGGAAGATGAACATCCGGATTCAGTTGCCACGTTGGGTCCGTTTAATCCAAGAAAGTAAGAAATGCGTGCAGATGTGCCACTAAAAGCATTTCCAAGCACGACATGATGAAACTCTTTTACTGCTGTGTTTTCTTTCACAAGAGTTTCGTAATCAGATGTCCAGACACCCGAGAAAACTCCGGTGTTAGTCCCTTTGAGGGTTTGGGGGTTTATGGCAGCATCTTCCAAAGCTTCCCAGGCTACTTCCACCACTAATCTTTGTTGAGGGTCCGTATAGGCGGCCTCTTTAGGACTAATACCAAAAAATTTGGCGTCAAATTCGTCAATGGGACATTTGAGGAATCCCGCTTTTATAGACGTGAATCGTGGATAGGTTGTTTCATTTTCTGCTAGACGATCCAAAGAGATTGATGTAATCCCATCGTCACCAGATTCCAAAAGCCTCCAAAATTCCTCAATATTGTTAGCTTTTGGAAGTCGTACACTTTTCCCAATGATTGCGATAGAGTCCTTTATTTCATTGTGATATGACTTGGTAATTCCCTTTGTCAAAGGATTCTTCTGGGTGGTCTTATTTTGCAGAATTGAGATTCCATTCTCTTCAGCCAGCAACTAAAACATGATTATTACAAATTTTAAGGGGGTCAATTTTTTAGTATATACTTTTGAGGCAATTATTCTATGTCTAGTAGCTATACCTTTCTATTGGCTAAACACGGCAATACGTCTCCTTCAAAAACAGCAAGCCAATTTGTAATTTCCTTCTAAAACAAAAATATTAAAAATATTAAATTGAAAACCCAAAATCAAGCTTTTGTATTGAAATCATCAGTACTTCAGAAAAATCAGCAGTATGTACGTGTTTATTTGGATTTGTATAACTTACACAAAGCTTATTTCCTTCTACCGTATTTATATACTGCAAGGGGTTTTGCTTCGCAGAATTCCACATTTTTCCGCTAAAATATTAAAGTTATTTACTGCTTATGTAATTAATTATAATTCATAATTTTATGTTAATTATAATTCATATATATAATAAATTGGCTGCAACTGTAAAGCACCTATTATTTTATTATTACGTTTTGTTTTGTCCAGTTTCTTTGTGATACAGTTCGGGATGTAGAGTATTCATTTTATCCTCAAAAATGGATTTTAGAGTCTTCGAAAAGTCCATGATCCCTGTAAGTAGACATAACATTTTTTTAAATGGATAAATATTTCAATCTTTACAAATTCAACCTTTTTGAGTAAATAATTTACTGTGTTGTTCATCAGATGAAGAGGGTTGAAACGTGTTTATAATTTTGTCATAAACTTCTTGTGATGGATGAATGATAAGCGCAGAGAAATCCTCAGCGCAAGTCAGCGTAGAAAATCCAGGACTTAGAAATAACTCGTCACAGTTTTTCAAAATCTATTTTCATGTAACATAAAAAAAATTATCAGACAAAATTTCGTCTTTAATTTAGCAAATCTAACTATATAGAGCAACAATTTAAGAATATTTCCTAATGGTGTAATCATCGTTAATTGAAACCATTTCAGCAGGTAGACGAGTCAGGCTACTATTTAGTTCTGTAATTGCTGTTGAGAATTGAGAATATTACTAACACAAGATAAATAGAATTCATACTACGTAACATAAGTATATTCAGCATACATTGAAATAATTAGTTAGTTAGTGGATAGAATTAGTTTTTCGGAAATTACGGTTTGGTCTGCTGCGTAAAAAGTAAGGAAAACTAAATTATAGGAAAATAAATTACCAAAATGGTGGGATCAAGGACAACACATGTTTGAAACATGGTTAAAGTCCAGACGTGAATTTTTCCGTCATCCAAGGCTGAAACGCTGTCGTAGCTTCGTTCAAAATCCATAACTGAATCAAATTCTTCGCACAAAACGGTTCTGTATAAATCAATAACAATAAAATTATAACTGTAAAACTAACCTGAAATTGCAATTTATAAAACAACCACAGCCCGAAGCATTTTCCATTGCGATTACCCCACGGCCCAAATCAAATTAACACATTAGCAATATTAAGTATTGTATTACTGATAGATTAGATATATTTGTTTTTCCATTTTGACACAATTGGCAGTAAATGAACCAAAATAATAGATTTTCTAATGAATGAGAGTATATGAACCAAAAGATTCTATTTTGACACAATTAGGAGTATTTAAACCAAAAGAATCGATTTTCTTGTAATTGATTGTATATGAATCAAAATAATCGATTTTAAAACAATTAAGAGTATACTATGAAGTAAAAGAAACGATTTTCTTAAAATTGAGAGCATATGAACTAGTAAAAGCATCGATCCTAACACAATTAGGAATATATGAACCTAAAGAATCGATTTTGAAAGTGTAAGTGCTTGCTTTTCTTAAATAAATTAAGTAATTAAATAAATATAAAACTTGGAAGGCATTACATGCTAAATTAATTTAATAAAATCATACACCCGGTATAAGAATATTTTCGGGCTTTCGGAACTCACTGTTGACCGAATATGAGCTGTTGTACATATAGTTTGTTTCCAAAATAAAAATCTTACACTTTCCGTAAAATATTTCCCCTTCATTTGTTTACTTAATGTATCAAAAAATGTATGTTTTTATAATGTAAATTATAAACCGAAAATGTAGAGGAAGATCCCTGGACACCAGAACAATTATATCTGCCGTTGTCATCGCTCGGCGAAGAGACTTCATTAACACAAGGGATTGCAACCAGGAGTTCTGGTCAACCACAACTGTCACCCACGCGTTTCTGGAAGCTATCAAATTAACAGATTATTAATTTATGCATATTTTCACTTAATGTTTTTAATTCGTCATATTTCAAAATTCGTTAATTTCAATTAAAGTGTACGCAACCATCGCTGGCCTAACTTGGAAACAACGTATTTGCAAACGTGACGGTTGATATTTAACATGGCTTGTGTATATAAAATCCCTCTTTTGCAGATACGTTGTTTTCAAGTTAGGCCGGCGCAATGTTTTTCCAAAAAAGTATTTATTAATTTTGTTAACATTTTTAATAAATATATAATCAGTCAAAAACTAGCAATGTTTAAAGGTGCAATAGCTTTTAACACAATCAAACAGACAAAAATTGATCTTTCGAAATTTAGCAGTGTTAATATATAAAGCAAAATAATTTTTACCTGGCATTTCGCTATGATATTAAGACTTGTATCTATAAACAGATTATTGTGTTCCCTGGAAGAATTTTTTTCACTTCTGAATCACAGCAACTGAAATCCACTGTAATAGCTCGGAGTAAAATGAATGTCTGATTGATAATGCAGCTATTTATATAATCGAGTGAGTATGAGCAAGAGCAAGGAAGAGAAGTAAATAAAGAATTCGCGATTTTCATTGCATTTTTTGAATTATTAATCTGTCTAGTTTCGATATAGTACAGTCCTTCATATTCTATATCCATTCATTTGGCGAAGGTCGCATTTATCGCATTTGATTAAACCTGTTACTGCAGTATTTTAGTATTTACGTATCAATATGATCCACTCTAATAACTCTTTTTTGATTTGTATATCTCCCCTACTATTATAAGATTGCTCCAAACATATTTAAATCAAATGTACCTGGTGTTATTTGCCTGCATGGTATTCATAAAGTAACAATACTTGCAAAAGACCTTATACTCAGCCTCCCACACTCGTATATGAATCAAATCGACGTACTCCTGGTATTTTTGCTACTCATTTTGCTTCATAATCCATTCTTAGCTGGTTTGCTGATCAACCAGGAAACCTGGTACACAAAATGCTGGGTTTTAGGTCTTTGTTGGATTTTTGAGCAGAAAAAATTGGAAAAACCTGTGTTTTTTAATTCTGCGTTAAAGTACAACATTGTGTTAACAGTATCAATATTTATCCAAATTGATGTCTGTCTTTGCTCAAGGACGTACCGAGAGGGGGGATCACTGAAGACACGTGCCCCCTCCCCAAATTCCGGGAAAAAGGCAAAAAACGTTAAAAAAAATATCAATCTTTTCGCGCTATGCGCGAATTTAAAGTATTTTTGGCTTATTTTAGCCTAAATTTGCTGTAATTTTTCGCGAGAGTATTTTGCAAGACATTTATTGTGTGCCCCCACCAAATAGAAACCCTGGGTACGCCCTTGTCTTTGTTATATCATTGTAACTTTCATTATATAATATTTTCAAGGTAACTTAATTATTAATTAGTCAATTTATTAAAATGGACATTTTTCTTGGTTAAACTTTGCTTTAGTTCGAATTTTTTGAAAAAGATATTGAATGAAACGGTAAAAAACCAAAATGTTCAAAAACCCATCAAAAACCCGCTGGGTCATTGTTATTTAGATTTCCAGTGATTAGCAATGTTGCTTAAGCATATCCAGCGCACACTGGATTCGCATTTGGTTTATATAAATACAAATTCTGCTGCAGGGCCTCGACAGGCGCGTATCTAAAATTACATTTTGGGGTGGGGGAGCACTGTTAGCTCAGAAATATGTGATAAATATCCGTAACCGTGAACCTGAAAGTCTATGCGAATCGTGTCAGAGCCTTTTAAAGAGTGTCCGGCCACTTTGTGATTCTCTCTAAATACGTCCTTGCATAATCTAGGTACTAGTTCATAAAAAGCTGCAGACTGGTAGAAAATTCATACGTATTTTAAGAAAACATGATAATATTTGCATATTTGCAATAAATCAGAATTCTTTAATTATGCATTTCTAGTTTTTAAAAAAACCTTATTATGTTAATGTGAAGCGCAAGTTGTTTACATTATCCTTTAATGGTCTACACGTGTGGGAACTTTCATTTTAAACATGCACATTATCATTATATCAATCCCAGTGTGCATGTACTAGCTAATATTAATTTTATAATTGCAGATTGAAGGAAAACTTGTTATTATATTTTAATATTTATCTTCTATCTATTAACATACCTTCAAGGTATAACATGGCATAATATATAAGAAATATAATTAGTCTGTAAAATATGAAGAAATTAAGTGCATGCAATTTTATAATATTAGTTTTTAATTATCTACACATTTGGGAAAATTCATTTTAATGACGTGCACGATCATTATATCAATTCCGGTGTGCAAGCACTAACATTAATTTTGAAATTATTGGTTGAGGTAATTGTTGTTACTTTCATTACTATTACTATCAATCTACTATCTATTAATACACACGTGTGTAGATTAAGATAATATATCATTTTCATTTATATTATAATTAGTCTGCATTCTATTAGTTTTTAGTTGTCTACACTTGTGTGGGAAATTTCATTTTAATGGCGCAGAGGATCATTATATCAATCCAAGCATGCATGTAATAAGTATTATTAATTTAAAAATGACAGATTGAGAGGAAACTTTTTATTATTATTAATCTCAAGAAATCTAGAGTCCGGGCAACCGTATTTCTCAGTATATACTGAGAAATACGGTTGCCGTGCTAACTCTAGATTTCTTGATTAATCTATTAATATACATCCGTGTATGGAATAGCATATTGTCAGTGGCGTGCAAACAGCATTCTCGTAACAATTTTAACACTCACACCGGCCAGACCATGCATTTTATTAATTCACTTTATTAATTCACAATTCTTTTCATATTTTAATAATTACATTAATATTTCGATGAAATGCGCGTTTACAATAATATTACAACCTTTATGATCACTTTTTTGAACAACTC
This sequence comes from Pogonognathellus flavescens, assembly GCA_019776165.1. Taxonomy (NCBI): domain Eukaryota; kingdom Metazoa; phylum Arthropoda; class Collembola; order Entomobryomorpha; family Tomoceridae; genus Pogonognathellus; species Pogonognathellus flavescens. Next base: position 5,809 of record JABASD010003261.1, read on the forward strand.
CTAAAATTTTTGAAAATACCAAACCTAAACCGCATTTTTTTTTGTCATTTTCTATCGTATAAGAAAAAAATGTACTGTTCAGTAGGATTTGATTTGAACTGCAATTATCAACAAATTAAATGAATACAGTGTATATAACTGGTTGCACATGATGGACAACAAAATTTAACGAGGGAATTTAATTACGATGCATATTACGGTACCAAGGGCGTAGCTAGAAATTTGTATTGGGGAGGGGCTCAAGCCATTTAGGGGAGCTCAAAGCCTAAAAAATGTTAAAATTTTGCGGCCTTAGGCCGCGAATTTTGTCTGACAACCCCTTTTTTCCGGAATTTAGGAAGGGGGGGCTCAAGCCCGGTAAGCCCATACGTAGTTACGCCCTTGTACGGTACGATTAATAGTTAATTTAATTGTCCACGCGGCAACTTTTGTAAAGTTGCCGCGTGGAAATGTTTATTGCCAATTCGGATTAGGCACTTTTCAAAGTAATATTAGCTATATTGAGGTATTTGGAATTTTTATATTGTATAATCTATATTATTTTATTTATTTATTCAAATTCCCTTGACATAGGGTTATTAATTTTATTGGTTAGAACCAATAACACATAATTATTACATCAATACATAATTGATACATTCATAATTGGCTACTTCTTCCCAGCAACTACAAATTTATACCTTAGATTTTCCTTAGTTTAAACTTCAACTTCGTTATCAAAATAGTCATTACACACATGGTCAATACATGATAGATTACATTGTTTATTTGTAGGCTCAAGTGAGGTTTCAGTTTCCTATTCATTTAGCAGGTGTGCTTTTAGACTTTTTTTAAATTTATTAAATGTGTTCTCATTTCTTATGCTTTCTGGAATCTGAAACCAGTACTTGAACCCTTGTTGAGAAATACATCTTTTACCATATGAATTCAGATGGCTATCTAGATCTTGGCTAACATATATTTTACGTCTAGTATTCATGGTTTGAGAAATGTTAAAGTTTACATAATCCATAAAATATGCTGGACATTGGTTGTTTAAGATTTTATAGATAAATTTCAACAATTCAAACTTATATAAATTCACCGGGAATAACCATTTTAACTCTTTCGTAATTAATAGTTTAACGTTGTCGTATTTAGATTTTCCAAGTACAAATCTACCAGCAAACCTTACAATTCTTTCAACCTTCAATAAAATTTTGTTATCAGCAGTGCCCCAAGCAATTACCATATACCTAATTAGTGGTTTTACATATGCATTAATAATAACCCTTCTGTTTGACTCGTTGAACATTGTTTGGAAGGGGTATAATGAGATAATAATTCGATTACATTTTGTTTGAGTTTTTGTAACATGCTCATTCCAACTAAGTTCACAATCAATGATTGTTCCTAAGATCTTCATGCTTTCACTTGGGTATATTTCATGCCCATTAACTTTAATAAAAAAAAAAGTCACTGTTTATAGACCATTTTTAGAATCCCTTGGGATACAACAGTCTGCCCCCGTTCTTAACATTGTATTTTTTCTGTTCACTTGCCACGCACAATTTTACCTCATTGCCAGAAACTGAGTGGACACCTGCAATTAGCTATCGCTAGCCATCTCTCAACTGTCACGGTCTCAGGGGGCCTGCTTTTAACAGAGCATACACATTACACGGTACAATTTCGGACTAAGTACATGGCGAAGTGAACTTTAATATTGGAAAGCACAACAGTGCAACTTTTCTTTTCCTGTGGGTGGCCAGCTCCACACTACCGTATAACTATAGGTATATAGGCACTGCACGGCTCTACGTGTCCGAGTTGTTCGACCTATTCCTTATAGTCTACCAAGCCATAGTATATCAACACTGACCGAAGGTACTGATAAGAAAGGCTAATCCCCAGAGAATATGGTAATCACGAAGATACGCCATCGACTATCACGAAGAATCGTCACATCTCCAGTTCATAAGCACAATCCCACCGTATGTACCCCTAAGATACCTATGCAGGCATTGCTTAGTTCAGAGGCATGAGAGAACTGTCCGAGATTCGAGTCCCGGACATTGATTCTCTAGCGGCACAAGTAAGGGGGAAAAACAATATTTATTTTAAATAAATAAAACTGTCACTGTCATATGTATAAATATGATAGCCAAACGACTCAGTACTAATATAATAGAAGATTGTAACAAAAATTAGTTAACATTATATATATTGGCATTCTATGAGATCGAATTATGTACTCATATTTTTTGGGTATAAATGGTTATTTAATATTAAGATAGATCCTTTGATAGCAGACAATGCTATGTCCTTTGAGAGAGATTTAGGTAATTTTAATTTCTTTCGGAAATCTTCGAAGAAAGATGTTATAGTTCCTCTGGCTCCGATAAATATTCCAATTACTTCAAGATGCTTAAGATGATATTTTTCACAAAAGAATTTAATAGCAGGTGAATATTTTGCACTTTTTTCCTCGTGAACTTCTGTAGATTGTGTTTTAGACTTTTCCCATCTTATTGTTGGATCAATGATAAAACCTGACCGACTTAAGTTATCGAATGCTATAATGTCAATTCTTCCAATTGAATCATTTTCCAAAATACAATGAATCTCTTCTTGTACAGTCCAATTCTTTTGGGATTTTCTAATTGAATCGGCGATCATCGATCGGATTAGATTGTGTCTGTTGTTCCTTAAAAATCTTCCAGAAGGACAGTATCCGATGACATGGGCTAAGGATTCAAACTCAGTGCTTAAATTAAATCTACACTGGGTGCCATCAGTACTTCGTCCTGGAGTTCCTCGTACAGCTGCAACATTATTTAGCATTTTGATGCTAGTTGTCCACTCAGATTCAGTTAATCCAATTTTTTTAGAGAACCAAGAATTGCATTTAGGTACCTCTTCAAACGTAGAGATTCCTTTACCTTTGTATGGCAAATCACACCATTTCTTGAATTCTCTTTTACGTAGACATAGTCTCATGTGTGAACTGGAGTAATATCCAAGTGGGATTTCTTTGAGTTCGGTTTCTAAATCAAGATTATCAACACAAAGTTTTATTTCCTTAACGAAGTCTCTACTTTGATTGACATATTTGTTTCCGCTCTAGTTTTTGAGAGATATTGATTTGTTGAATATATGCTTCCCATTGGAATCTAATTAATCCTAATCCTTTGAATTCTTTTGGAGAATACAGAAAAGATTATTATTAGAGTATTAGTGTCATTTGGAATATTGACAATTTCTTTGATGGAACTTCTAATTAATTTGTCAACATTTTCTAAAAATCCTTTTTTAATTTTATGGAGCGGAGCCGTTTGTAAGGAGTACGTAATTTGAGGCCAAACGTAATTATTTAAAATTGTTAGCTTTTGGAACGGTTTAAGCATTGTTGTGGATGTTAAATTTTGAAGATTTTTTGTCAAGGTGGATATAATTTTCTTTTCATCCATTATTATTTCATTCTGAAACGATACTCCTAGATATTTAATGATTTCGTTTTCATTCATACTGTTGATTTTCATCTGATCACCAATCATGAATTCCTGAGGTTTCATTTTGCCTTGTTCAATAATCATAGCTTTGGATTTTTGGGGATTGATTTCCAATCCTATCATAATTAATTTTTCATTTGCGGATGCTACTAGTTCCATTCCAGCAATTTTGTTCTTTGCGATTATAACTAGGTCGTCAGCAAAACCTAAGATGGATAGATTCGGTAGTGAGTCAATAAGATTTGATCCGAATTGATCACTAATTTCTTTTTCTGATATGTCATTTAGAATAAAATCAATGCATGTATTGAATAGAATTGGAGAGAGTGGAGCTCCTTGTAACAATCCTCTATGAAAGTATATCTTAGATGATTTATTTCCATTCACATTGATTGTGGAGTAATTATTTATCACCAGATCAATAATGAGATTTCTTAATGGGGATGGCATTTCTATAGATTTTAATGTCTTTTGTAAATGTTCATGTCCGATTTGGTCATAAGCCTTTACCACATCAAGAAAGATCAGTGTTAAGTCAGATTTTTTGTTTTTAACCTTCTTAAGCAAGGATGATATGATAGAACAATTTTCGTATGTCCCTGGATTTCTTGTAAAGCCATTTTGATATTCGTTATTTTTAATAAAAGCTCTCAATTTTCTTTCTAAAACACGTTCAATGACTCTTCTTATGACAGAACAAATAGATATGGGACGCCAATTAGATGGATTATTAGTGTCACCATTTTTGTATATAAGTATGGTCTTAGCTTCCAGAAAAGATTTAGGAGTATACGTCCATTTAAGCATTATTGAACCTACGAGAGATATTGATTTTTCACAGGGTAAAGATTTTAAAGAACGAATCAATATGCCATCCTCGCCTGGAGACGTATCATAATTGATTCCATTTATTGAATTACGAATCTCTTCAGGGGTTATTTGTGTATTAAAATCACAATCTAACTTATCCTGTGAAGCTTTAGGTAAGATGTCTTCATAATCAATTCTTACATTATCATTGAACGTTTCCCATCTGTTTTGAAAAGACGAATATAATGTATTTATATCAATTGGGCATTTAGGGTTGGATTGGATGTCATTATTCATGATCATTCGAACTGATTTCTTTCTTTGGTTGAAGTATAAGAATTGAATTTTTTCATAGTTGTATCGTTCAGATCTTCTCCTCGATTCCCTTTTAGATTTTCTTTCAGGATTAGTTGATTTTGAATAAGAGGTTGATTGATTCTTAAAAGCGTTTTTGTTTTTCCTTATTAAAAAGTATTTCGTATTGGGATGCTTAGGTCCTGGAAGAGAAATGACTGAATTTTTCATAAAATCTACGAAGTTAGATGTTTCATTTTCAAAGTTTTCATAATCGATGTCTTCATTTAATATTTTTAGGAAAGCATCATCAAAATCTTTTAATTTCTCTTTAAGAGCTTCAACAGATGAATTCTCTTCATTATACAACTCTGATTCATTTAATATATCTTCAGTTTTCTGTGTCAAATCCGGAATTACCGAATTTTTAGATCTTGTGTTTAAGGTTTTATTTGCAATTTTTTCTCTATATTCTTTTGGATGAGATTTCGATATATGAATCGGAACACTTATAAAATATTGATTACATATTTCACATTGCGATTTTCCTTGATGTTCATTTTGTGGCATTTGTTCATTCAACTGTGATCCTCCGGTTCTAGTTCTTCCTCGACGGAGATTCATAATCATAGGGCTCACTGTAGGTAGACTTGTGTTAGTGGAATTGCAATTTGTTTGATTGTCCATAATTTTTCTTTTATTTAAGTGAATATGGCTTATTTAGCATCAAAAGGTATCTTTCGATGAAAGCTTCATTTTTTTAACTACTTTAGACTTTTTTAGACACTTCCTCCTGGAGAAATTACAATTTTCCTGGAGAGACGATTTTTTATAGTGTACTATCTCCAAGGAGAAAAATCTTTACTTTACCATTAGGCCACTGTCGCGCTCTCATTAACTTTAATATATGTATTCTTTAGATTTTTTATATTATTTCGACTACCGGCAATCATCATTACAGTCTTATCTTCATTTAGGTACATATGATTATTAATTAACCAATTCACAATTCTTTCAAAATCTTCTTCAACATTTTTTAAAGTTCCTTTTATATTTTCAGGCTTTCCCCCTAGCAGCATTGTATTATCGTCTGCAAATAATGACATAACTGAATTTTTAACAATTAAAGGAAAATCATTTATAAATAGAGTAAACAGTAATGGACCCAAGATACTACCTTGAGGAACAGATAAATTAATATTTTTAATATCGGAATAGTTGCCTTCATTTACATATGTATTATATTTAATATACTAATAATTTACACACTCAAAGTTCACAATTAGTATTAAGATGTTTTTAGAAGACCAAATATTTATTATTACGTGTTCACCAGAGATCATATTTGACCTAGTTAAAGAATTGTTCCGTCGCTCTTTCCATATCCCAGTCGTGGGTAGAAAATGTTACTCGTGCTGCTCCTTCCTCAATTCCCATGTCCTGTAGACGCCGAACTCGGGCTTCGTATTCAGTATTTTTCTTTGGACCTCCAACATAAATTGCTGTCCAATTTTCAGCAGTTGCTTGAAAGATCAAAGGCGCCTTGTTAAACTGACGTGCTACTACTGCATCCCGAGGATCGTCAGGTTCTGCAGCTGCTAGAAGAGCTTGAAGTGACAATAAAACGGTACGCAGAGTCATAGCAGCAGCCCATTGATCCTTGAAAATGTCAAGGCAAATTTCACCAGTCACAGAGGATATATTTGGATGCCAAATCTTTGTAAGGAAGCGGGCTTTTGACGGATTGAAAGGGTACGTTGCAGGAACAATGATCTCAAGTACAAATTTTTCGAATAAAGAATAGCCAGTAACAGCTCGACAATTTTGTCTTCATTTTGATGTGTTGCACTGGTTTGTAGTGTCAGGGGTTTAGAAACTGTCCCGAATAAACTTCAAATTTTGCGCGTTATAGAAGTAGATAAACCACACCTTTACATATAATATAATATAGGATAAAACACTGTTCTAAGTGCAATGATTTTCCTCTAGCTCAATATGTATTGATTCATTTGCTAAATTTGTTTACCCAACCAAATAAATTCGATTTACAACAAATGTATCAAGGTTGCGAGAATAATGCTATATAGTAAATATTTCTGTTTTCAAGTACACGGGCAAGTATTCCTAATTATAAAATCGGCTTGCGTTTATCCTTTTTACTTTAATGTTTTTATTACTACTAGATTAATAAAATTTCTGCACTGGCCACTATATATCCACTAATACTACACTAGACGATAGGTGACCGCGGTGCCAGTAACCATGTTTCTTATAATTGGCTTTTTTCCCACAACCACTCCTTCCTATTATAGAGTATTTTACTATATGTTTTCGGGAAAATAATATGAGAATTCGTACACCCGGAAAGAATTCCTCTTCATGTTGGTTTTAATTGAATTATGTTTGCCTTACTTTTTTGATTGAAATAAGTTTTAGTATTAAACGAATAACAACGCTGAAAAATATATTTTACATCGAAGCTAACTTCGCAATACGTTTAGTTAATGCCGGTGAATAAGACATAAACCAACAAAAATGATTTCTGGTTTAGTTTATTCCGCCGCAAAATTTTGCATTACTATATACAACATATTTTGCCTCGTACCATACGAATGGAAGAACAACAAGAGGGGAATAATGGTAACTAGCCGTCGCTACAGGCAAATTATTTGGAGATTTTACATCTTCATCACAGTAATTGTCCTCGTCATTCTTGTTGTCTTAAATGTATCCAGAGTGCTAAAAAAGGATCCCACATATTCTGCAAAAGCTGCATGCCTTGGTGTTCTGATAATCACGGTTGTGGGTATGTCACTCTGTTTCAATCTAAATATGTTGATTCAAGAAGACTCGGAACTAATTGCCATGATCAGAGAGTGCTTGAAAATTGACAGAGACTTTGAAGGTATGTTCCTCTTACTATAAAGATTCATCTGTTTCATTAAGTCTTAAGTTTCCTTTCCATATGTAGTTGCCTTCATCCATCTTCGCATAAGCTCTATCTCTGAGTAAAATAGTTCACATATCCAAGTCGGTGTTCACATTATGGAATTCTTTACCTATATGGCAATAACAGATTATACACTTCAGTTTAAAAGGCAATCAATCCAATTTTTTGTTATTTTGGAACCAATTTTGATACTTTTGGCTTGTTCATTTGAAAATTCCAAAAATATATATCCTGTTCAGGTTCAGAAAATTGGAGAGTAACCGGGCACCTTGTGACACCCTTCTAGATACGCTCTTGTACTTGACTAAAAACTTCGTTTATTTAGTAGCGAAGCTACACTATATGAATTTGTTTTGTCTGTCTGTCTATCTATGTGTCTATCTATCTATATGTATCTGTGCGCAAATATTTAACTAGTACGTAGAACATCTTCTACCATCTACAGACCAACTGACCAGAACCTGAACAGTTGGAACTTCTACAGACCTAAACTTTACAACCTGGTACTGTAGCTACTGTATGCTTTTGTTCGGTCTGTCTGTCTGTGTGCTCTACAGTACAACTATTGATCCAGTTGAACAATTAATGATCCAATTGAACAAATATTGATCCAATTGAACAACTATTGATCCAATTGAACAACTACTGATCCAATTGAACAACTATTGATCCAATTGAACAACTACTGATCCAATTGAACAATTACTGGCTGCTTCGCTACTATATTGCAGTGGTTTGCAATGGTTTATTCAAATTGCAATGTTGGTATTTTGTGTAATGTGTCCTTCAGTATTAGGGCTTAGGGCTTATGCGCTTTCTAAGGTTTGCTTTTACCTATTATAGAACTTCTGAGGCAGTTCAATTTGTAAATTTGAATCGTATGCGATTGGGTAAAAATTCTAAAATGTGTAATTCTTAAACTACTTACATTTAATTTTGTTTGTCATACAAAAACTGTATTTTTTATTATTGTTATATTATTACCAGAGTTTTTCAAAAACTCAAAGCGACCTCACGTTTCGAAAGTATTTGGAGTGGACGCAATGGGACTGCTGTTGATGGGCGTTACTCCAGTAATTTTCTGGGTCTCCATTTTGGCCGGTCTGGTTATGGTGCTGGATTTAATGAAGGATGACGGATCCACACTGCGACGATTTCTTCTGAGAGTGGCGCCGCGATATGCAAACCATCCAATAATCAAGCTGCTCGTTTTTGGTGGCACTTTTGGAATTGCTCATCTTCTCATCGCTCCTGTAGCATTCGGATTACTTGCGTGCATTGTATTTACTCAGGGGACCAACTACTGGACCAAAGTATTGCTGATGTCACCTCCAAGCAGTTTCAAAATATGTCTCAGGAAAATCTATCCTCAGTATATTCTGCTCTTCAAAATGATAAATGAATACTGCACATTCATGCTGCCTGTATTAATCTTTTCGGCGTTGGTATTGAATATCCTCTGTTTCTACGGCTCCATTAAATTCTTTGGAGTCATCAAAATGCCCGCATATCTTTTCCTGCCAGCGGTCGCTTGCGTGATTGCAGGACTGGAAATGATAATCATTCCACAAGGATCCAAGATGGATACGTTCACAGAACAATTTCTGAAAATGTGTAAAAGTCACCCACAAAGTGAAGTGAGACAAATAGCACGCTCTTTTCAACCGGTTTGTATTAAGATTCAACCGTTCTTCATTCTCAACAAATCATTCATGCTCGCTTTCTTCTCTGTCATTGTCGACAGAACAATCGAGCTCTTAATGTTGTAAATAAAACTAGCTAGTTTCAATATAATATATTTGTAACTACAAGCAGGATTTTTTGAATAATTACTTTAATTAGAGTTCGAATTTTAATGGGAAATAATTAAACATCGGAGCTACGAATGAGAATTTTGCATTTATTCGTATAAAGCTTAATATAATGAATGTGGTTCTGACTTTGTATAAATAGTAACACATAATTAAGATTAAGTTCAAGTAAATATTCATTGAAAATAAAGCCAATTGATACTGAAATATTACAATTAGAGAAGGAAGGAAGGTTGATCTAGAAAAGGAAGGCGTGCATAAAAATAAGAGAAGTGTTTGTAAAGTATAAAGGAATTTTTCATAAATTGTAAGCGAAATTGACATAATTGTCATTGCTTCTGTGTTGTTTTGCTTTAGCGAAAAAAATATTATTAGTATTTTGTGTCAGCTATTATGATGTTATATGTATGTATGGCAAATATCACGAATAAATTGACGATATTTCACTCTATATATATTTAATAATATAATCTAGGCTAAAACACTGTTCTAAGTGCAATGATTTTCGTCGAGCTCAATATATTTATTTATTTGCTAAAACTTTTTCACCCAACCAATCAAATTAGATTTACAACAACATGTTTCAAAGCTGCGAGAATAATGCTATAATGTAGAAAATATTTGTTTTGCAGTAGACGGGCAAATATTTGCTTTCTCGCTAATTATAATATCGACTTGAGTATATTCTTTTTACTTTCATTTTTGTAGTAGTATTAGATTAATGAAATGTCCGGTACTGGCAACGTTAAGCCCACTAATATTTCTAGACGATAGGTAACCGCGGTGTCAGTGACCATGTTTTTATGTGTTGAATTTCTGCCCACAACCACTCCTATTATAGAATTCGCTTGTATTACATTCAATATGCAATATAATGTGAGCTACACAAAGCGCACAGTGTGACTCTAAATCATATACTATAAATAGTTCATATACACTCGCACACATATACATATACAATCGTACATGGTTTAGTGAAAAGAATATGAGACTTTGCACACCCTGCATGAAAGAATTGGTCTAAATATTGCTTTTAACAGTATTGGTATGCCCTGCTTTTGATTGCAATAAATTTTAGTATTACCAGAATAATAACACCAAAAATATTTCTAACATTGAAGCTAGCCTCGCAATATATTTAGTTAACGCCAGTGAATAAGACAGTCACCAACAAAAATGATTTCTGGTTTAGTTTATTCCGCAGCAAAATTTTGCATTACTATATACAACATCTTTTGTCTCGTACCATACGAATGGAAGAACAACAAGAGGGGAATAATGGTAACGAGCCGTCGCTACAGGCAAATTATTTGGAGATTTTACATCTTCATCACAGCAATTGTCCTCGTCATTCTTGTTGTTTTAAATGCATCCAGAGTGCTAAAAAAGGATCCCACATATTCTGCAAAAGCTGCATGTCTTGGTGTTTTGATAATCACGGTTGTGAGTATGTCACTCTGTTTCAATCTGAATATGTTGATTAAAGAAGACTCAGAAGTAATAGCAATGATCAGAGAGTGCTTGAAAATTGACAGAGACTTCGAAGGTATGTTCTATTATTATACTCATTCATTTGTTTCATATAAGCCTAGTTTGATGTCCATGCCTTTCTAACATTTACTTTTGCTAACCTTTTTTATCATACAAAAGTTTCTTCAAGTTTAATATTATGTTACCAGAGTTTTTCAAAAACTCAAGGCGACCACATGTTTCGAAAATATTTGGAATAGACTCAATGGGACTGCTGTTGATGAGCCTTACTCCAGTAATTTTCTGGACCTCTGTTTTGGCCGGTCTGGTTACGGTACTCGATTTAATGAAGGATGACGGATCAACCCTCCGACGATTACTTCTCAGAGTGGCACCGCGATATGCAAATCATCCAATAATCAAACTGCTCGTTTTTGGTGGCACTTTTGGGTTAACTCATCTTCTCATCGCTCCTGTGGCATTCGCACTACTTGCGTGCGTTGTATTAACTCAGGGGACCAACTACTGGACCAAAGTATTGCTGATGTCCCCTCCACACCGTTTCAAAATATGTCTCAGGAAAATCTACCCTCAATATATCTTGCTCTTCAAAATGATAAATGCATACGCCGCTTTCCTGATTCCTGTATTAATCTTATCAGCATTGATTCTGAATATCCTCTGCTTCTACGGGTCCATTCAATTCTTTGGAGTCATAAAAATGCCCGCATATCTTTTCCTGCCAGCGGTCGCTTGCGTGATTGCGGGGCTGGAAATGATAATCATTCCACAAGGATCAAAAATGAATACGTTCACAGAAGAATTTCTAGAAATGTGTAAAGGTCATCCACAAAATGAAGTGAGACAAATGGCACGGTCTTACCCAACTGTTTCTATTAAGATTCAACCTTTCTTGACTCTCAACAAATCATTTATGATCGCTTTTTTCTCTGTCATTGTAGACAAAACAATCGAGCTCTTAATGTTATAAATAAAACTAAATAGTTTAACGAATCAATATTTACATTTGCAACTGCATGCAACGACTGCAAGTATATGTTTTGAAATATTATTTTAAATAGACCGAATTTTAATTGAAAATAATTAAACGTCGGAACTCTGAATGAGAATTTTGCATTTATTCATGTAAAGCTTAATATAGCCATTAATATAGCTCTGACTAGGAAGGCGTACATAAAATATAATAGAAGTGTTTATAAAGTATAAAGAAATTTTTCATAAGTTGTAAGGGAAGTGTAATGCTATAGGTAGAACATAACTCTAATGTAAGTAAATTGTATTTTCAAACCACAACAGAGTGTTTAAGCTTTAGGGATATGCCAAGCAATCGATTGAGAATTAAATCAGGTTTAAAAACGACTGGATGAATTATTTAGTATTGACATAGTGAAAACCACTCCATATATACACATAATATTATATATACTATATAATGTTAGCATACGCATGAAAATATTCGTCTGCATTCTGCATTGAATTCCAAGCTAGGCGTACACTCTGTACTAAAGTCAATTTTAGCTTGAAAGTCATGTCAACAAAATAAAAAACAAGGTTTTTAACTTAACAAAGGGCTTTAATATGACAACCAATAATTATTTTTTGCATTTAAATATATAACTTTAATATAACGATTTAATGTTTTAATGCATTATAAGAATTATACGCAATAGATATGTGTAGAAATTTTAGCTCAATTTCTGTACAAAAGTAGACTGTATTAAAAGTTCGATTCCCTCAATCGACACTCTCAGGGCATCGTTTTTTCAAATCCTCTTCCTCAAATCTCAATTCATTTCCTTTCTTAACTTTTTCAATCTTTATCCTAACGTTTAGATGTAAAATTTTTCAGATTGACACAATCCAGGAAATGGCCATACGAATGACAACTAACACGATCATCTGGGTCTACTCTCACAGACGCTGCGGGGGGTGGGGGTGGAATTATTTATTATTAACAAATAATCACTGTCTTAATACAGATAAGGTAGCCTTTATCAGACTCAGTATAACGAAAACATAACGGTTTACATTTTAAAGTTTTGTGGTTATAAATTAATTTACATTACATTTGTAAATGGTCATGATCTTTGGTAATTAATATGATTATTTAGTAATTGAATTGTTCCTTTGATTTGAATAGTTATAATTTAAAATTTACGCAGCGATTTCATGGGAATAAGATAATAATAATAATTTAAGCCAACAGCCTTAAATGTTTGACCATAATATTTTTATTTTGTACGCAGTTTTGAAATGTGAGTGGGCAAATAATGACCAAAAACAACTTGTAACAAAATCATTTTGTGCATCAAATAGCATTTAAGCTTAACAATGATTAACCCAAATTTATTTTAATATGCTTTTCGCTGGGGACGAAGCAACAGCGACGTTGTTGTTGAAAGCATCAACGAAATTGCCTAGGCTGTCTCTGAAATTGTTGTTAATGAAACCATGGTCGTAATTGTTGCGACCAAAACTGCTGTCCAAATTGTTGCGAACGAAACCGCCGTCGAAAATTCGATTGGAGGTTGACCTGTTGGCGAGTCTAGCTCTAAAACCGCGTTGCCTGTCCGATTGGTAAAATACAGTTTAAATATTTCCGTTGGGCGTCTTCATAGAATAACTTCGTTGCATTCCATCTCTATTGCTGGATTCAGCGTGACGTCTCTGATCGCCAGTCACGAGATCCGCCAAGGTGTACACAAAGTTGTACAAAGGATATCCAACCACATTTAGAACAATCGGAATATTCTGAATTCATTTATTTAAAAAAATCATTAGTATTCGAAGTAAATTCCAAAATAATATATTTGATATCAATTATTGAATTTACCAAATTGGGGCCTGTTCCGACTCCTCCCGCGAGGGGAACCACAATCGGTCGACTGGCTACAAAAAGCTGAAATAATTGATAATATAATTACTTAACTTCACACATTCACACTAGACTTGGGAAGTGGTGTATTTCGGTCCAAAAATACCCTTCCTAAGTATTCTGTGTTCTCCCGTACAGCCCAGTGTTTGATTTCTTTCAAATTTTTATAGAAGGTAGTATTGGTAAATGTATGAGGTCAAAATTATGTTAGCTATAGTGTAACGGCTTCAAAATTTCAAATGAAAACTTAGAAACCGTCGGCAACTTCGAAGATGACCCAAACATTATAGTTTGAACTCAACTGGTCATAGGCTTGCAAATACTACATACGTTCCATAAAAATTTGTTGTACTACATTTGTATTTTCAGGGTTTACAAATCATCAGAGTTTGTACTTACATCTAGACCAAGAACTACATTTGTAGTTTAGTTTGGTTAGATCGATAGCTTGAAAATCAACTACAAATGTACTCAATTTAGCTTTCAACATTTTTTTCGTCAGTTTCAACATTTTATATTTCGCCAATCTCAACACGTTATTTCTGTGTTTGCCAAATTCAACAAAAATATGTCCTTTCGCCAAATTCAATTCAATGTTTAATAACATTACAGGATTAAAACAATTACAATTTTGAATCTTTATTTACCAGCTGTCACACCTTTATTTATCCTGCAATGAAATTAGTACAGATTCGTAAATCGTTTTAAAAGTGTTTTAAATTATTAAAATTGTTTTTCGAAGACAATATTCAAATTATTAATAATTATTTGTAATTTTAAACTAAATTGTAATGTAATGGTGCACATCGTAGTACATGCTTCAAACAAAATGCAAACATAAGTAGTGGCATAACTAGGCACTGCATAAATGTAAACTCATAAAACCATTATTTATTTATTGTGAAAAAATGGATTCTCTAATAAATCATATTCCCTAAATCATGTTCCACGACGAATTTTGACAGACATCATGAGATTTGCTGTGTTTGACGTCACAATGTTTAGATAGCTGAGAACCGTGGAGCGTTTCATAGAATAAAATGGTCCAATGGAAGCGTTTATTCTGCGAAAGCTGGTTACAATTTTTCTAACGAGAAGGTCATTGCTTCCTCTCCAAGTATGAAGAAATATTTCTGACCTTGTGTTCAATAATGCCGCTTGTGGAATGACTACTATCTCCATTAGTATTAACAGGAAATCCATTAGTGGAACGACGATGAAGCCAGGCATGGGAATTATTTCTCTAAGCGTACCAAAGCAACCAAAAGTGCACAAAATTGTCAGCAATGCCGATACAAATTCGAGCAGAGCAAAAGCATAAGAAAATGTGAGATTAGCTTCGTTAGTAAAAATCAAAAACATTCTGTAGACATCCATCGCATCCATAGGGTTCTTCTGGAATTTGAATTTTGTCAATGTGTATCGCTTTGATTGGGTTTTCTTTGCCGTTATTATTTGTAGAGCCAAGGGGACACCAACTATACAAGTAGTTCCCCACAATAGGAAGAACAATACAGGAAACCAACAGTGAAGTATACAGTAAACCAAGACTGGGAAC
>JABASD010003262.1:0-21084 GCA_019776165.1 Pogonognathellus flavescens
CTTGAGAAAGTCCGAAATGAGTTTTCTGCAATTCAATAAAAATATTGGAGAGTGCCGTAAAGAATTGAAAATGGTTTGGAAGAGAAATATCACGAAAGATTATTACAAAAGTGCAGGATTTGCGTTGCATACTTTGCTGCTGAAATATGTTATTTCTGAAGCCGGGTTCTGTTTCCAAAATATCGCAGATATTGTAAAAAACGTAAAATATTATATTCTGTACGGTTTCACCTGTTTCTTCGGAACGTCTAAGGAAAAGACAAAGCTACACTCTATGAGAGCATTTAAACCCGTACAATGCGGTAAATTTTCGTTAAGAGTCAAATGCGATCCAGGAACTGCTGGAAGTACAGTTTCAGAAGCTCCACCTTTAAGCGTAGAAGATTCTACAAGTAAATACATCTTGGAACAACATCTGAACAAAGTAGATTACGTTCCTGTAGATATCGAAGTCCTGCCTGATAAATATCATGGTAATGGCGGCATAAGACCAAGAAAGACATTGGATTCTAATTCTAATGCTGCAAATTCGAATATAATCATTTCTGAAGGCAGTTCTTTGAACACTTCTACTGGATTCCCGGACAAAAAGTTTTTCGAGCAAGATAATGACCTAAGTAACGAATCTTTAGAAATAACTTCGAACAGAATTTTATTGAAAGCACCAGCAGCGGCGAATTTTGATAAAATTGCACTGGCCTTAAAAAGATTCGAAGATTTGCTAAATTCTGGATTGAAACAAAGCCTTGAAATAATTAAATACCCAAACAGTGCCGTAAAAGATATTCATTTCCTGGAACTTGGAAACAGAGTTGATAACATTAAAGGAATAGTTACCCTTATCGCTTGTGCGTCTACGGATCTTAATAAATTCACAGAAACTCGCGCGGAAATTATTAATCCATTAGAAATGGAGTTTATGAAAGCTGAATCTTATTTCCGCAAAAATTTCCTTGGAAAAAAATCGTATGCAACAGTAACGAAATTAAATATAAATCAGATTCAAAGGAGAATGTACGATTTTGTTAAAGAAACTTTACGAGATAGTGACAAATTGATGGAAGAAGTCTTGGAAACTTTTGAAATTCCAAAATGACAATTTAAATATGGAAGATCAGGAAGGAGTTGATGCTAAAAAATCTTCACAACTTTTTTACGACTTCGATTTGGCAAACAATTTGGCAAAACAGATTTCAGGCTCACTTTGGAACGTCCGCTGGGGGATGGATAATTTAGGAGTTCTTTTTACCAGTAAAATTACTCAAGAAAAATTTTTGTTCAAAAGTCTATCTCTGGAATCTCAACTCAATGTGCTCACACTACTTGTGAAATTCTTAGTTTTCATTCTTCAAACCGCAACTTGCACTATGTCCGCTGTTAAAAAGAACTTAGACAAATCCAAGCGATTTTACACAACACAATTTCTGAAATCATTGCAAAATACCTTTTCCTCGTCGTCATCTTATGCTACCCCCGAAGAACAAAAAGAATTCATCTTCTTTGTGACTAAATTTAATAAAATATTGCGTTCTTCCAACTCAACCATTGACGATATCAATGAAATTGCTGAAACTACTTACTACACCATGCTAGAAACAAGAAATTACATTAAAACACGAGTTACACTTGAAACTACTCGGAAAGAACAATCGAGAAAGATGATACATCACATAAACAGCTACAGAAACACCTACAATCGAAGAATTATCCAATTTCGTTCGAATTTATTGCATGAGCACTTTTGCCCCATTGGTATTGATGCTCCTTTGACCCTTACACTGCAAAAGGGATGAATAAATACTTATTTTACTAGCTATCTACTTCCTGATCAGACCCTTAGAAAATTTCAGTTGAGAACTTGACTCGTTTTTGTCATCATTTATTTATTATACTTCTCAAAAAGAAAGATTAATTAAAATATAGACAGGATTCACAGGATCCTAACACTTTGATTGTGATACTATTACGAACAAACATTAATATTTGAAGTATTCAGCAAATATATACTATTTTAGTTTGCTTATGGTTTCAAACTGCCTCTGCCCCTAATCAGACACGGAACATTGAATTGATTTAAATAATAACAAATAATGTACTATAAATGGAGCAATTTTGCAGGTAACAAGTTACATTTGCTACTTAATTTATTAGCAGTATTGTTTTGGATTTAATCTGTGTAAAACCGAATGAAGGTGTAAAAAACAAGCCAATCTAATAAAAATTATCAGTAGAACTTTTTAAGCACTGAAACTTATTTAAGTATTTCATGTTTATTACTGTGTCGTTTTGGCAAACATTGAATTAAATAAAGGTCATGCAGTCTTTTATGTACTACTGCTACTAATTATTTTGTATACTGTATCGGCGTATCGGTAGTCATTATTGAAACCATTTACACATTATTGTACAAGTACAAGATTCTGGACATTTTATTACAATTTAATTATTTTCATTTATGGCCAAAGGGCGTATCTAATCCGAAACCGGGCTTAAAAAGGAGTTTCAGAAACCGTGCAATTTACATGCTAATATGCAGCAAAGTTCCCATGGAGGTTATGTTACAGTTTGCTATTGATGCTCTCTGTAGTCGGTGTTCCAAGCACTTTTTATAAAATCACTTCATTTCATGCGAGTGAGTTTGATTCGAATGCATCTCTCTGTTTTTGACGACTATGCTCAATTTCAATTCACTGAAGAAGTTATAATATCACAAAAATATTAAACGAGCCATAAAACCATTCGTAGTAGGTACAAATGAATAAAAACGCCGCAGCGATTAGTATTGCCTATTTCACAATTTTCATTAACAATTCATGAAATTCTAAAGCTACTCTTTTATTGATTTACTTTGACCTTTAATTTAGGAAATAAGTAAATAAGGAGTAAAAACGTTGCATGACCAAACATGGCGCCTCCACCACCAAACCCGATACCTGCGAAAAAGGAGGAGAAATTTATTACGATTGTTCTTACACCTCCGGACTCCAGCAAATCTGTCCCATCATTAAATGAGAACGCGAAAATAAAACCAATTGCCAAAGCTAATAGTGATGTGAAAATACCAGTAGCAGGATCATCACAAGCATCGAAACCTGTAACAAATACAAAGGTAAACGAAAAAGGTGTTACAATTGTTCTTACACCGCAATCATCCGCATCATCTTTAAGGAATAATGCGAAAATACAACCAGTTGCGAAAGTAAATAATGCTAGCGTTGCAAAAGTAACGACACCAGCACAAACCACGAAACCGGGGACAAACGTGAACAAAGGAATTACCATTGTTCTTACACCCCCAGATTCTGCCCACACTTTGAAAAGTAATGCTACAATAAAACCAGGTGTACCATTAAAAAGTAATTTGAAAGTACCACCACCACCACCCCCAAAACCTGTGAGAAATGTGAACAAAGGAATTAATGTTGTTCTTTCACCCCAAGATTCTGCCCGCACTTTGAAAAGTAATGCTACAATAAAACCAGGTGTACCAATAAAAAGTAATTTGAAAGTACTACCACCACAAACCCCGAAACCTGTGACAAAGGTGAACAAAGGAATTACTGTTGTTCTTTCACCTGAAGATTCCGTCCCAACTTTTCAAGGTAATGCGACAGTAAAACCAAGCGCATTAGTAAATAGTGCTTCCACGATAAAAACTGATTCTACGGCAGTAAAAATTAATGACAAAGTAAAGCCTGATGCTAAAGACATTGAGGGTGGAACTGGAACTATCATTCCAGTTAAAATAACCGAATCATGGAGAGAATTGAAACGACTATGTAAAAATCGTAAAGATCTCCACTATTGGAAAACTTCACCTGGAATTTTCAAATTGGCTCAGTTAATTTTTGTCACCATATCTATGGTATGTTCCTTCATAGCTTTGGTTCCAGATGGATATCAATGGACACAGCTAGAGAAATGTTTAGGTACTTTGCATCTCGACGATGCAGTGTGCAGAACTACAAAACCTCCGGGCTGCTACTTTTATTGTCTCAACGCTGGGACACCTCATGATCCTCAATTAACACTAATGAAAATAAAAATCTGGAGCTCCATCATTACCCTTGCATGGATCTTAACTATCGCACTTATCTTTGTACAATGCCGTTACAGGGACCTTGTAACTGATTGTAAATATCTTTTATTGATTTACTACTCAATTATGATGATTATTGTTGAAGTAAGTGCTGGTATAGGGGCTCGTACTCATGTTGCCCTCCTAGCTAAATATTCTTTGTTATTGCCCGATTATCTTTGGGTATTTGTGGGGACTATTTGCGCAGAAATGTACGTAATCTGCTGCGCTTTGTCTTTTCACTGGAATCTCATTTACAAAACACCTTGAGTGTCATCCAAGCCAACATAAATCCATTTGGTAATATTTTATGGAGTGTGTTTTATGGAATATAATGCTAATTGCCTAGTCATTAATTGAATCTTGTTCAATTTTATGACACCGTATTTCTGTGGTGTTTATTGTTAAACATAAAGGTTTAAATAAAAGATTATCATTATGTAAATAGAAACGTAATAGAAAATTATTTTTGCGTGTGTCATTCCATATTCATATGGTGAGGTGAGTAATAAACGAAGTAGCCAAGAGATGAATAGATGAACAAAAAGCAAAAGTAATTTGTAAAATTAAGTATCTATTTTGTAAATCATTGCTGCAATATTTATTATTTATTTATTGCTAAAAATGTCTCGTAAATATAATCGTAAAACAAAGAGTCAAGAAGTGCAATTGGTTTGGTTATTGGTTTGAATTTTTGGATCTTCTGAACCTTCTTTCTAAAAGATAAACATTTCTGAAATGAGAGGACTCAGAGGACATTCCAACAAATAACCATTTTGCCAAATGGGTCAGGTACGTGCCTCTATCATCTACGTTTTGATTACTTTGGATACGCCCTTGTATAATTATTATTGGAAGCATTTCCTTTGTTAGTTTTAATATGTAGGACTAAATACAGTGCGCATCAAAGACCGCAGTAATGGTCGAAGTTTGAATTGTGATAAGTCTCAGTCAGTGGATAAAACGCCGAGGAGACTCAAAAGAAGTTTGCTGTTGGCTGCCGTTGTAGTTGTTGTTGCCGTTAAAGGTGCAGGTGGTGGTGACGGTGACAGAGGAGGAACGAGGTTCAAGGCTGAAGGTTGATGGAGGTGTGAAGAGAAAAAAATAGTAAAAAATATTGTCAAAAATTCAAGTCCATCGCAAATTCACAAATCGGTAAGTTCGCAATATTCAATCATCTTTTTCTGTCTGTCACCTGTTTGTTTTGGTTGTCTGTTTGACTAATTGTCAATTAACAATCACAATCAGTTATTGACCCTCTTCTTTCCCTAGCCGGACTTTCATCTTTTGATATCTGGGATTTTATTGTAGGTGTAATTTGATCTGAGCTTATCGCTCATTATATCATTTATTCCAGCTAAATCATTTACTAATGCAATTTTATTGTTATTTACAGATCCATTAGGCGTGATCGACAAAATTTGCCCGCTCATTCATCTTTTGACATTATTCGTGCTCTGTGAGTGTGAGCTGAATTTCCAGTTGCAGAAGATCAAGATCAAGATCAATCTTATTCATCATTCATTATTCGTTGACATTGATGCTTTCTTTGCCATTTAAATCCAGTTGTAGTTTCATTACTAGAAAGAAAATACGGAGCAGTTTTAACGGAGGATCGCAGCAATTCATTCATTCCAAGCATTTTAATTTGATCCGAAACAGAATTTTCACCGCAATTAACCAGCAGGTATGATTTTCCTTTAAGATATTACATTCGTTATCAATCACAATATTACCTGACCTAAATACTGTTGTATAATTGTTAAGTTAGTCATAGGGTTCAACTGAAGTTGTAGGTTAGCTTATAAATGATAAACTTGTATATTGAACTATGTGCGTCAAACGGCATATTTCATACTTACACTTACACCTTACTAGTCTTAATATCCAATTTATTAGTGAATTTTGAGAAGCCGATACTGTTGGTTAAAATACAGATGGTGGAATAATACGCAACTAACAGAAAATCATCGAAGTTTATTGTGGGATTACAAAAGTGAATTAGTGCTCTTTTAACACCAAAATGAAGGACGTTCCGTATGGGAATGATCACGCTGAATTTGTCACCTCACAGAATGGAACTACACCTTCAGATGTATTACAAGTATTGTTATCAATATCTTTTACTCCACTTCTGTCAAGTTTAATTATTCCTTGGATTGTCCCTTCTTCATTTTCCAAACTTACATTGCAAGCACCATTCTTGCAATTCTTCGTCAGAGCTGTGATTGAATATCCAATTGTATCAATAGCACCTTTAATGTTTATAACAACTTTAGCTGGTGAAGGCACAACAAGTTGGACATTCAGCATTTTTATAGTGGTTGTTTCTCTGTGCCTGGGTTTACTTATAACTAATCATGCAATCACCCAACCAATGTGGAAAGGATTTTGTCACCAATGGAACAGTGTTAAAAATAAATCGATTGATTGGTCGTCCAATTTTACTTTGGTGGAACCTGGTGACGGTGAGTCCAGCGATAAAGAAGAGTTAAAACCAGAACAACCACGTCTGAAAGATCAAAGAAAAGGAAAATATCCCTTCATTACCAATTATAGAGCTATGGTAAATTACGTAACAGTTTTGGCTATATTAGCTGTTGACTTTACGATTTTCCCACGACGATTTGCAAAAACCAAGATGTTTGGAGTTAGTCTCATGGATGTTGGAACTGGATGTTTTGTGTTTTCAAATGGAATTGTGTCACCAGAAGCCAAAGATAATTATTCTACTCCTAAAAAATCTATGATCGGATCCATTCCGTTGATAATACTCGGATTTGTGAGATTAATAACAGTGAAAGGTATAAAACATGTAATTTCAGTATTGTATATTTTTGAATTGTTAACTCTTAACTCAATTGTTGAATATTTTGATTGAAACATGTTATTTTTTATTGTAATTTATCAGGAATCGAATATCAGGAAGTGGTTGAAGAATACGGGGTTCACTGGAATTTCTTCTTCACGTTAGCTGCAGTAAAAGTTTTAGGCTCATGTATTTTTCGGATCATAAAGCCAAAATCTACTTTAAGAGCTGCACTTTTTTGCGGTGTAACTTACGAACTATTATTAATCACGACCGGGTTACAAAATGACTACATTTTAAATTCAAAAATTGGAAGAAGCGGCTTGCTAGATGCAAATAGAGAGGGGATTTTCTCCGTTTTCGGATATTTAGCTATCTACATATCCAGCGTTTACTGTGGCAAATTCATTTATATGGAGAATCGTGAAACATTGCTGAAGTGGGCTACTTACGCTACTCAATCGTTTGGCCAAATTACGATGTTGTGGATTTTGTTTTATGTATCTCATTTATTGGGCAACCCTTGTTCCCGTCGAGCTGCCAATTTAAGTTATATTCTGTGGATTGTGGCCACTAACTATACTCTTTTGTGGCTTCAGCTAGTACTGACCCTTGTGCAGCTAAGTTTTCAACAATTGGGACTTCTACATGGACCTATGATTTTCTATGAATTGTCGGCGAAACAGAAGAGTGATAAGGAAAAGCTAAAGCAAAACTTTAAACAACATAATCCTGTAGAGAAACAAGCTGCCGATCTAAAGACAGACCAGATGATTGATGAAGCTTTAAGAAAAATTGAAGAAAAACTGAAAAATTGTGAAGCCGAAATGTCTCCAGAACGGGCTGATGAACTCAACAAAATAATGAAGGAATTAGACAATGAAATGAAAAATATTGATGAAAAAATCATGAAAGAAGAAAACGATCAAAAATTGAAGGAAATGGAAAAAAATAATGCACTTGTTGCTTTGCCAGACTTTGCTCGTTCACCTGTACTCTTTGAAGCCATTTGTTATAACGGCTTAGCAGTTTTTCTAATAGGAAATGTGCTGACTGGTTTGGTTAACTCGTTAGTTTATGCGGCTTATGTACCGAAAGGAATGGCATTATTTTATCTCTGGTGTTACGCATCAAGCATAACATTATCTAGTTTATGCCTTTATTGGTATAATATTCAAATTAAATTCTGGTAGATTATGATGGATGTACAATAATTATTGTAAAGTTATTCTAAGTCAAAGTTCCACACGTTCGCTTGTAAATCGAATTTAATGTTGTTGCTATATAATTTATTAAATTAACTGTCCTATTATGTTACCGTAACATCAGATATGTGTTCATTTGTTTACGATTGAAACTCTAGATTAGATCAAATTGTTTGTGGTATGATTTTTAGCCATAGATCAAGAATTTACATTTTTTACTGTAAATAAACGAGAATTGCTTGAGTTTGCAATTATCTGAAGTGCTGCATTTTCCTTGATTTGATTGTTGTAAAAAGTTTCTCTGTAAAATAAAAGTGCACAATTCATTATTTCAGGTAGTAGTTGTAGTAAAATAAAATAGCTGACCAAGGTTTATTCAAGGTTTGCCAAATTGACATTAGAAAACGAAATGATGAGTTGATAATAATGACATTATTTTTATTTTTATTCTATTTACAATTTTACGGATAAGAGTAAGAGTACAATAAAACTTCTTGCTGTCATTTTTAGGCTAATCAATCGTCAACCTGTTTGCCCAGCAGTATTGAGTTGAAACCTCGTAAAGTTTTATTTTCGTCGTTATCTTCTTCTCAAGTCAAATCAATAAATCCCAAGATGACCGGTGGAAAGTACCAGTATCCTGAAGTGAGACGGGAAAACGTTGTTGATGAAATTTTTGGAGAAACGGTACGTCAAATATAAAGTATATTTGTAACGTTGCGACTTGCGATTTGCGAATGGAATGTAGCACGTTTGAATTTGAGTAATAATGTACCAAGATAATGAAAAAAGTACTCATCAGATATAACGTAAATCCATTGCAGATTGTTGATCCTTACCGGTGGTTGGAAGATCCAGACTCAGAGGATGTGAAAAAGTTCGTGGAAGACCAAAATAAAGTGACTCTCCCCTATTTGGAGCAATGTCCTGTAAGGGAAGATATTCGTGTTAGGCTCACTGAACTTTGGAACTTTCCAAAGTATTCATGTCCTTACAAAAGGGGAAATCGATATTTCTTCTATAAAAACTCAGGATTACAAAATCAAAGGTGTGTATAGTTTTGTTTGACTACTACTGAATAAAAGTCTTCCGTTATAGTTGTAGTTGTGACATTCCATAAACGAATCATTGTTTTCTAGTGTCATGTATGTTCAAGATACATTGGATGGCGAACCTAGGGTTTTCTTAGATCCCAACACTTTATCTGAAGATGGCACCCGGGCTATAACGATTAGTAGATTTTCCAGAGACGGGGAAATATTCGCCTATGGCCTCTCTGATAGCGGTTCTGATTGGCTGACAATACATTTCCGCAAAGTTGCCACTGGAGAGGAATATAAAGATGTCTTAGCAAAGGTCAAGTTTACCAGCGTCACCTGGACGCATGACCATAAAGGAGTATTTTATGGTGTAAGTCCTTTTATCGATTTTATGTTGAATGGAAATAATTTAGACTGATACCTCGGAGAAATTGTAAATATACTAATATGTGACTCGAGGCAGAATTTTGTCAAATAGTCTTTGTAGGAATCGAACCTACAAGTTCGTTTTTTGTTACTATTCGCTTCAATGTATTCTAGACGTATTAATATAGGTATTTAACTTATTCTTTTGCAGAGATATCCAGAGCAAGAAGGAAAAACTGATGGCAGTGAAACAACTTCCAATGAAAATCAAAAATTGTATTATCATAAAGTTGGAACTGATCAATCTGAAGACGTACTGGTTGCAGAATTTCTTGAAAATCCCAAATGGAGAATTGGAGCAGAAGTGTCTGATTGTGGTAATTACTTAGTCATTACGACCCAACAAGATTGCAGGGATCATTTGGTGTTTTACGCCAGTTTGGTAGAACCATTAAAGACTGGAATCAGCCAGAAATTGGAATTAGTGCCTGTTGTTACAAAATTCGAAGCTGATTTCGAGGTTAGCATTTTGATACCCTGATATTATTTTTAAATTATTGTTCATGCAAAATATGCATGAACAATGTAGTTATTCTGTTATTAATATTACCAATGATATATTATTTTTAGTGTAAATTAATGTCTTGTGTTTTTACAGTACGTTACTAATGAAGGACCAGTTTGTTATTTTCGTACGAACAAAAACGCACCTAATTACCGCATAGTCGGTATTGACTTGAATAATTTAGAAGAAACTAACTGGACAACGTTGATAGCCGAACATCCAAACAATGTGCTTGACTGGGCTGCTTGCGTCAACGAGTAAGTAAATAAATAATTCAACTTTCGAAAGATTCGAATTGAATTCGTTGTGTGATTATTGTGATTCTATATTGAATCTAATTGATTTTAGGGATAAGTTGGTACTGTGCTACATACAAGATGTCAAAAGTGCTTTACAGTTGCACAAACTCAATGATGGATCGCTAATAAAAAACTTTCCCTTAGATGTGGGAACTATAAACGGGTTTGATGGTAAACGGGAACACTCAGAATTGTTTTTTCAGTTTGCTTCATTTCTTACTCCGGGAAAAATATTCCATGTTGATTTCAATGACAAGTCTTTAGAGGCTAAGGTAAATTTCCTCTTAATACTATTAATTTGTAAAATAAATCATTTGTTTCCTCAATTTGATAATCCACATAATGACCGGATATGCTTATTAAAAATGCACAATTTTTTGTAGGTATTTCGGGAAGTCAAGTTGGAAGGTTTTGATTCGTCAAATTTTACTACTAAGCAAGTATTTTATCCAAGCAAAGACGGCACAAGTATACCAATGTTCATTGTGCATAAGAAGGTAAGTAAAGTAAAGCTGCATCTTTTTCTATATAATTTACCTATTACATTATATATCAAAATTCGATTTTTTAGACGGAGCATTTATTTTTATAATGTTACTTATTTTTAGGATTTAAAAATGGAAGGACAAAATCCATGTTTGCTGTACGGATATGGGGGCTTTAATGTTAGTATTCAGCCAGCATTTTCAGTTACTCGTATTGTTTTCATGCAACATTTTGATGGCATTGTGGCTATTCCAAACATACGTGGTGGAGGGTAAGTAATTTTTGATTGAATTATAAAACTGAAATGGAAACATTAGATTTGCTGCATAATTACATGAATTAATGCTTTTCTAAACCTTTTTTTTTATTAGTGAGTATGGTGAGAAGTGGCACAATGCTGGACGTCTTTTAAACAAGCAAAATGTATTCGATGACTTTCAAGCCGCTGCTGAGTATTTAATCTTAAATGGATACACAAACAATAAAAAACTTGTGATTCAAGGTGGCTCCAACGGGGGTTTGCTGGTTGGTGCTTGCGTCAATCAGCGACCTGAACTTTTTGGGGCTGGAATAGCTCAAGTCGGGTAATGATTTCGATTTGCTTATCTTTATCCTACTGCAATACCTAATTCATTGTCAGTTATTACTAACTAACAGTAACTATTGACTAACTACACAAGTAAAGCAACCTTCCTAGACTTAAAAAATATATTTTGCTGTCTTTTACCCATGTAAAAGCATTTATGTAGCATTCTATGATACACATGCATAGTAAAAAAGCGTATTATATAGAATAGAATCGTTAACTCACAAATGGTGTATCTTATTTGATTCAGAGTAATGGACTTGCTTCGATTTCACAAGTTTACAATTGGATACGCTTGGTGTTCTGACTATGGTTGTCCTGATGAAAAAGAACATTTCGAAAACTTGTATAAATTTTCGCCCCTACACAATATTAACATGCCTGAAGACGAGAAAGCTCAATACCCGTCGGTTTTATTACTAACCGCAGATCATGACGACCGTGTCGTTCCTCTTCACTCTTTCAAGTTTATTGCAGAGCTTCAAAATAAAATTGGCAGAAATTCACGACAGGTATTAGGACGCTTATATTGATTTACGCATTACATTGATATTTACATTTAATGATTCATATTGTTATACTATACTGCGTGATACAAAAATCGATGTTATTGTACTTCCAGGAAAATCCTATAATGATAAGAATTGAAACCAAAGCTGGGCATGGAGCAGGGAAGCCTACAACCAAAATTGTGAGTACTATTTTACATATGATTAAATGAGTGTATTTAATTCCTCCTAAGCTCGACCCCGATACCCTTGTTAAGGGCATAGAGCAAACATGATACCAAACAATGTCGGAGGTATAAAAAATCTTTTATTATGCGTTAATTTGTTTCATGAATTATTTGCAGATCGAAGAACACTCTGATATACTGTCATTTTTGGTACAGAGTTTGGGAATCACATTCAAGCCCACTTAAATTTCTACACTTTAATCAGCCGTTTCAACTAATTTAATAATACATGCAAACAAATTATTAATTATTATCATTTCTGCAATATGCTTTTCAAATATATCTTGAATAAAACTGAGAAATATGTTTAGATTTTATATCTTATGTGATTGTTTAATACGAAAATATTTAAGCAGTGTAAACAATTTTGGCTTGTTGCATAGAACTACTAGATGTAATCATGTTACAGATATGAAATACAGAAAACTGAATGTCTCAATTTTAGGTTTTACAGCTTAATTTGACTATGTGAATTTCGCTTTTAATTATTGAAAGAACATGAATGTGAAGATTAATGGTTGTCATTTTCCGATTATCATTGTAACTTCATGGATTGTCACCCGTATTGTCTAATGGACGCCCGTTAATTTTTCCTTGACGAAAACCATCGTAGAATGCATTGTATTGAATCAGCATTTCCCTAGCTTTAGTTTTGTACTCGGACTTTCTCAATCTTGAAGCCCGGTTCCAAGCCGATTTGGCTTTCCTCGATATCTCGCCCAGCATCAATCTTTTTCCTTTGGATTTTTCTTCCTTTAGAAGGAAATAAATGTTGATATTAAAACGACTTGCTAGTAGTCAATTTAAACTAATTCAAATAAATCCAGAGATTTACAGCACATTTAAAGGTAATAATAGTTATTTTGTGCTTACATTCCAAATATCCAACATGAATAACGTGAATGCCCCTGGAGGACGTTTCAGCTTGTCTTTTTTCGTCTGCCATGCATCCAGTTCTACGACATAAAGTTTTGAGGCTTGAGAATTGTAAGTGTGTCTGTCTCCATCTGGTAAACCGTTCCATTGATCTTCAATGCTCCGGATTAACTATTAACATAGAAAAAATAGCAAATGCATATTAAATGTTAAAGATGACTTCTTGAAGTCAGTATTGTGAAACACCACAAATTCTTTGCTTTACTTATTTCGACCTTACATTGTTCGATTCTGTAGACAGGTTATCGCGTTCGGCATCTTTTCTGTATAAGGAGAAAGCAATATTTGCTTTCACCGGTTTTGGGGGAAGTAAATCCCAGTTCAAGTTCTTCTTATCTCCGGCCCGATTAGAATTAATATGAGCCATATTTTTGAAAATGTTTTACCAGAATTTGTAATGTTACTTTTAATTTTGAATGATGAAGCAAAAGAAATGGTTAATTAATGTTCGGATGGTTGTGCTAATGGATGACTGTAAAAACATTTTTGCCCAAAAGGGTCTTTCGCCATTTTTGTTTATTTTTTACAGATTCCAAGGTTGGCATAGGCAATAATATATAAATTGTAATACAATATGGAAATGCAAATATTTGGAGAAGGAATATTACACTAAAAATTACTTTGGTTCAGTTTCATCAAAATTGCAAGAAAATTACAGAAAGTGAAGAAGGGAAAAGGTTGATCCTGAAAAACACATCGATGATGTGAAAGTATTTAAGTGTGCAATTTTGGTTTGGCACAACATACAGCAGAACCGTTTTGGTCAACATGATGAGGTAATGGAAACAATATAAATATACGTACTCAATGCTAGATATACATTAAGAATTTTATTTTAGCAATTCGAAAGCATGTAAATTCAATTTTCATTATACAAAAGACATAAAATGTAAAATAATAATATCACGAACTTGGTTACTTTGTAATATAAATGCAAACTTTTTGAACAAGAAATGGGACTTACATGACTTTTACTTTGTCCACTAATCGTGGTATTTGAATACATTAATATAAAACTATAGACATGTATTCTACAAATAATATTACATAGACCAATTTTGTTTAATATTTTAGTTACAGCTACAAATAGGCTGTGAATGTAATAGTAAATTCAATTTGAATGACAGATTTTTACACAGGCACCTACTTAAATTATGTTTAAATAACGTTTTACAGACTACAGAGTATAACGACATCGACAATGTCGGTGAGAACATTCATGGTTTTAAAAAGTTGTGGAAGACGACGATATTTGAAGTTCAAGTGACCGTAAGTATTCCTTGCGTTCGTTAAGAAGAGTTTGAGCTTGTTTAATATCCAGTGGAACAGAGTTAAAAACTTCAAGCTTTTGACAAATATTGTCATGCTCTTCTTGCAACGATTCTAATTTCGATAACGTTTTATCAATTTCTTCCATTGAGGGCAGAGTTTTGTTCACTAAAACATCACAACGGTTCTGCAAAGTAGAAAAATTAAAAGTTAATATTTCGTATGTTTTATACACAGTTTTTTACATCGTTTTCGAGACTTATTCTAATTAATCCTTACTTGCGCCTCGCTTAGGTCCATTTGATAACTTTTCAATGTATGATCAGATCTTTCCATTTGTACGGAGCTTCCTTTGTCGCTTCTGTCTTCGAGTACAGACTTTGTCATCTCAACATTTCTACAGATATCTTCTTTAAGAGAATCTAGTTCAAGTTCTTTGCTCTCTAGATTTACAATTTCTGATTTCAAATCGTTTAAATAATTTTTCTTCTTAAGCAAACGCAATTCCGATTCTAACTTAGAAGCCAGTAATCCTCCTGGGGTTGGGGTTGCTGGTTTTGTGTGAATAAAAACAGAAGCTAAAAGAGCCAGAGATTTAGCGTCTTTTCCATCCCCATCAGTCTTATTTAATCCGATACTGGAAGGTAATATTTTTTCGACTTCGCTAACATACGATTTCAGCTGGTCCAGTCTCAAATTGTCAATTGTAAGCTCCAAGTCGTTATTTGAAGTGTTTTCATCCTGACATTAAACAGAACAGACAGGTAGGTTAAAGGTTATTAGTAATTGCATTTTCAGCTAGTTGATACCCTCAGCAATCAATTCAAAATTACTCTAATGCTTACAGCTGAATACTGAATATGTTTTCAATAAAATCATGTTAATTCATATTATAATTACATTCTTGAATATTGAATATGAATGTGCATAGGTAATTCTTTTTACCTGATTCATTTTGAAAAGCTTATCGCCTGTCCCTGGCACAGGCAGTATCAGCAAAATGGCACGGTTGCTTTTGTAGAATTTAATATACCTATAAATGTAAATATGTAAAGCTTTCACTCAGTTTTACCAGAAAATTATTAAAATCCGAATTTTGACATTCACAAGTCACAACCTCAAAATTAACCCTAATCGTTCAATTATTTATGTTGTTTACTAAACTAACACATTGACGCACACAAAATAAACAAGTTTTGTACTATTTGCAGATTTGCACTTCAGTAAATAAACCGAATGATTCCGTAATTCCGTTGAAATGAAAGATAGAAAGATAGAACTGAGAATTGCACTCAAATCACCGGCACCAATGAATCTAATCTTCGATGTGGGAACTTTGAACTTCAATAAGGTAAACAGTAAACACATTATTGTGTTGACGGATGGTCCTTTTGTTTGTCACTCTGACCGTCTGACCTGACCTGAAGAGAAAGGACGGAAGCCAAAGTGACCTGCTACTCAGGTATACTGAACAACATTCATTATTGTCATCATCTTCATCGGACTGATCGGACAAGAAACCGCAGAGTCAAAGTTTTCTGTAACATCAGCTGAGTTGGCAAGTTGTCATTCAGCTCCAGCATTGCATCGTACTTTCTATTTTGGTTAGTAAATATTGTTATACCATCAAAATTAAATACTACACTAATTAAATAAATGGCAGGCCAAAAATATTATACCCTAAATAGTACAATAATAATTAATGATTTAATTAATATTCTAATTCAAAAATTATTTATGGATAGAAATATATAGGATATTGCCGTACGCGAACGAAAGCAATGGATTCGGCTGATTTTCTTGCGGAAGTGGACCCTGAAATAGAACATCTTGTACGTGAAGCCTTACAGTCTCATGGGGATCTACGAGAGTATTCGAAAAATATCGAGAAGGAACTTCGTGAAGTAATTCTTAATTTATTTTATAGCTTTCATTCTTCTTCTGCAACACATTTATAACATTGATAGAACAATTGGATGCTTAATAATGAGTGTATTTGAAAGGACATTTCACATATGTCATAATACAATGTTTTTTTATAATAGGCTGAAAATGACTCTATTAAAGATTATATCCGAGAAAGTGGAAATATTGCTAACCTGCATAACCAGATCGATGAGTGTGATAAAATTTTGGCCGCGATGGAAAAAATGCTTTTGGGGTTTCAGGGAGAATTGGGATCACTCAGTAGTGAAATTGAAACATTGCAAAAACAGTCAATCAATATGAGTGTCCAGTTATGCAACCGCCAAGCTGTGCGGGGAGAATTGTCTCAGTTTGTGGACGACATGGTTGTTCCAGAAGTCCTTATCAAGTTAGTAATTACCGCTGTTGTTGATTACTGAAATTACACATTTATTATTGCATAGGGTCCCATATAGATTTATTATATATAACAGCATGTGCATCTTAGTTATATACTGCTGTACGTGTCAGGTAATTAACAATTTATTTATTTGTTTATATTCAACAGAACAATCTTAGAGACACCCACAACAGAACCTATATTTATAGAGCAGTTGAAAATTCTTGGCCAAAAAGCTCAATTTGTGCAAAGTGCTAAAGAAACCAGGGCTGCCAAAGATGTAATCGATGTAATTCAAAAGTTAAGTATACGTGCTACTGCGAAAGTAAGGGAATATTTGCTCACACAGATTTACAAGTTTAGAAAACCGGTTACTAACTACCAAATACCTCAAAATGGCCTTCTTAAACACAAGTACGTTTTCACAAGAAAATTTATTGTAAATAATATGTCTAGAACTTTGCCTTTCAAATTCGTTTTTTGTGCTTCTAGATTCTTTTTCGAGTTTCTTATTGGAAACGAAAGAAATGTGGCGAAGGAAGTTAGAGATGAATACATTGATACAATGAGCAAGATATATTTCTCGTATTTTAAGACCTACGCTTCCAGGCTAGCGAAAAAGCAAAGTTCCGAAGTTGCTGGGAAAGACCATGTTTTGGCTGCTCCTGAAGAAGTTAAAGGAAAAAATCCGTTGTTTTCGCTTGGAAAAAGAGCTGAATTATTGACTGAATTAGAAGCACCAGCTCTTGTCCCTCACGCGTGGAACGGTCCACCTCTCCCTTACGAAGCACTTTTTCGCTCTTTGATTTTTACCCTCGTAGATAACGCTTGTCGAGAGTATCTATTTCTTGGCGACTTTTTCCTTCAAAAAGGAAATGCTCTTATGGAACTTTTTCATGTAGTTATGGGGAAAACACTGCACCACGTTTCGGTAAAATGAATTTACTTAAAATAATCACAATTATCATAAACTAAGAGTGCTAACAAAAATTTGATTGAGATATATGTTTATTTTCTCAGTCTGTAGTTGAAGAAGGAGCATCTTCTAGCTGGGATGGTATTGGAATTCTTCTCTGCGCTCACATAATTTTGAGATTGCAAATGGTGACACATAAACGAGCTGTACCAGCCTTAGATAATTTTTTCAGTACTTCGTTGGACTACCTTTGGCCATCTTTGGATCGTTCACTATCCGCAAATGCTTATTCGTTGAGAAACTGTGAAACAATGCCAACTGACTTGATGCCGCATTATGTTAGTACTAAAAAAATTTGTCACTTTAATTGAGTAATGTGAAAGGTAACTTTAATACAAAATTTTATATAGTAACGTGTTAAATTATCAATTTTAGATAACCCGGAGATACGCAGAGTTAAGTAGTGGCCTTGCTGTGATAGATTCTGGATTTCCTCAAGAGAGAGTTAGACGTTCATTACAATGGCTACAAGAAGAGATGGATCAGAACTTGATTCGAATGGCCAGTGCTTTTCAAGATAGATCAAAACAACTTGTTTTCTTAATTAACAACTACGATTTAATCCTTTCTGTTCATTTGGTAAACGATTTACCTAATCTCTAAACTTCTTATTATGGTCAGCAAATTATTTTATTACTGTTTTTGCTTAAAAAGGAAAAAGGGCAAGAGCCAAAGGAAACTGACAGAATTCGTTCCGGGTTGTCAACTAAAACCTCGGAGTATGCTGAAGAAATATTGTCACCTCATTTCGGAGTTTTGATCCAATTTTTAAAAGAAGCGGAACATCTCATTCAATCTGAACAATCTCAATTAATTGCCAAAGAAGAAGGTAAAGTAACATTGTTAATTAGTTGTACAGTTGTACCTTTTAATGCATTGGTTTAAAGTTAATAATCGCAATTATTAATGTGCTATGTTTGATATTGTAGCTCGCGTGTCAAGCATCATTTCGTCGTTCTCTGCTATTTGGAAATCAGCCTTGGATGCGGTAAATAGAGAAGTTATGTCGTCATTTCCAAGTTTTCGAACGGGTGCTGGAGTGCTGCAACAAGCTTTGACTCTATTGGTTCAGTATTATCATCGATTTCAAAAAATCTTAAGCGATTACTTTCCCAATTTCATGGGGCGCCAGGATCTTGTCAATATTCACCAACTCATGGTAGAAGTTAAAAAATACAAACCAGCATTTTGATATACGGAAAACACACGTTCGTGTGACTAAGTAAGTCATTTTGTCCCGACCTTCCACGAAGGAATAAAATGGAAAATGTGGAATATAAATGAATGAGTCAACTGATAAATAGTTACATTCCATATTTGAGACCTTTTTGCCGAAGAAACTTGAAACGACACTAGTTAAGTGAAAATATTTGTGTTTAAGTGTGCAATTATTCTGAAGACGTAATTTAAGGAAAATATTTTATGCATGAATTATGAATTCAATGTAATTGGTTGCTAAATTATATTCTTCTGTGTATGTTACGTACAATTAACGTTTCGCAAGTAAAGTTAAGACAAAGACTTGTCTTTTGCGCTGAATATTATATTAACTTTAAACTATGAATAAGAATACAAACACATGATTTTGTGACATGTAGTTAAAAAATAAAAAAATAAAAGTGTTGCAATTTAATGAATTCCGTGGTATTCAACATTTTTCAGTTTTAAACCAAGAAACAGTAAACAAAATGTCACAATAAATAAATCTACTGCCAGCACAGAGCAATAAATTGCTCCTTTAAGTTCGCGGACTTGTCCATCCCCATCATTTTCTCCAGGTTGATATTTCGATGTATGTTCATTTCCGTCATTCAGACTTCGAGTCACTAGATAACATTTGAAATATATAGCTAAGGTCAAGCATGTAATTAGAAGCATCAAGTTAGTTGCTTGTCCGGTGCAAAATAAATATATCCGGATATGGCTTCCTGAGGATTTCTATGTGAATAAAGGACACGAGCATAACAATTTAATGTGAATGATTGGTTTAATTAAAACATACTTTGTCTCAATTTTTTTAGAACTATTGTAGAATTTACCTGTGTATCAATTCCCCAATACATTGTTAGACCCATTAATCCCTGTGCTACTCCTCCGAATAATCCGACCATGGCCACCGTTATCAGTAATTTGTAGTGTTTTATGGTTTTTTCTGTTTGCAAATGCTGTATTGGAGCGTACAACTTGTGAAGTTCCAAACATTTGTCCAGATAGAACGCAGATGTGATCAAGACAGTAAGCCCAAGTAACTGACAAAATGTATTACAAGATTTATTAAAAACAAACTTCCTATTGACTGTACTTTTACCATAGCCTAGTCGTTTGCTAATTGTTATTTGTAGGGTCAAAAATCGTCTGTCTGTAACAATGAAATTCAAGAAAAGGAAAAAATATTCAGGAAAGAAAAATCCTACTACATATTAGTCGATATATTGCGTTGTTAGAAAAATAATGTGTTTAGTGATTGCAAGGTTAATTTGTGTTTGAACCTTTGAATCGCTAAACAAATTATTTTTGACTTTGACCGAACACTTATTAAATATTTTGGGTCTACTTTTAGAAATTCTGTAGTACAAGTACAACCCTATGAGTACAACGAATTAAAAATTATAGATAGTTAAATTAACAAAATGAAATATGGAAGAACAATTATCTATAATAATTACCGCAGTTATGGCTCCAACTACTTTGCACATTTTTTTCGTTATCGCCATTTTGACTTGGCTTAAGTCCAGTTTTGAAGTGTATCGTGATTTCTGACTGAATATGACTTAATATAAATACCTACTTAAGAATTGTTAAAAAGATTAAAAATTTTAAAACGTTTAAAGATATTTAATGATTTAATTGTTCACGCTTGTAATCATTTTGTTTAGATATTTGTTACAATATATTACATGAGTATATTATGTTGCGTGCGCTCCTTGCCTTGGTTTACAGTAAATAATTTAAGTTTAAGGAAGCAAAAATAGTGGAAAATAATGGGAGCAAATGACCGATGAACGTGTTATTGCTCTTACAAAATATTTTGTTGACAGTACATTAGCACATTTCATTTATTTACTACATTTATCTTGCTCATGGTGTAATAATATAGATTCTGATACATGCACCAGTAATGATATGTACTAGGCAGGCATTTCTGTAATTCTGTCTGTGAATTGCTGTATTAATAAAAGCCAGATCCTTAAAAAGTAGGTGATGGTTATAATATCGTCACTTTCCCTACCTATTATGAGCTGTCAATTTTAAAAATTTCCTTGTTTTACGCTTCACCAGAAACATTTCCACAGAATAGTTTTTATCGGCAAGAAAATGATTATGACAAATTGTGATAAATATAGACTTACATTAAACATTATAGACTAGCTTTTAGGTCATAATATGCAAGGACGTATCTAAAATTAAAACCTGGGGGGGGGGGGGGG
>JABASD010003263.1:0-21084 GCA_019776165.1 Pogonognathellus flavescens
AGCCTTAGTTTTGCCATTCCCTACATGTGTACCAAGTTTCATTCGCCTAAGTTAATTTTTACTCGAGTTATCGTGTCGCCAGACAGACAGACAGACCGACAGACCGACAGACCGACAGACCGACAGACATATCGGGCACATAAGACCTCGTGAGGTCTAAAACAGAGAAAGAAAAGCAGAACTGAAGTTGCGTCGTTAAATACTTGTGGTAGTGGAACAAAGAAACAGTCAAAAATGCTGACTATGTCGTATTCAGAGAAAAAAGCTGGGAAACTTTGTGTTGGAGACAAAGGGTTACAATCGTAGCAATTAGACGAAAGCCAAATAGCGTAACCAATACTCGAAACCATTACAACAAGGCAAGGCAACTAAATGAGCCAAATAGCACAAGAACACTATTTACTACAAATACCACAGCATTGTTCTTCATTTGAGCTATTTTCTTCTTTCTCGATTCCCCGAATGTACAAGTCAACTTCTGAGGTTTTTGTTGCCAACTCAGCAATATCACTTGATATTGTTCATTGTTCAACTCATTAAACTCACTCGTACAACTATTCTGTGTGATCTTTCGTGTGAAAAATTGCTGTTGCTTCTTCCAACAGCAGCAAAAGCAAAAGCATCTTTACTATACAAAAACAAAGAAGAGAGAGGCTCGGAGGAGAGTAAGCAAAAGCAGAGATACATTGCGTTACGCCTAAAATACGCTCTTCAGTCCAACTTTAGCCAACGTACACACAAAATAACAACTCAAGCCCTAGAGAAATACGTTGCATTTCCTTTTTGCCATTGACATTCGCTCTGTAGTTTTATTTAGAAAGAGGCTAGTGTAGCAGGTATGGTGGTAGAAAACAATATACCTTCGATCTACGAATTCTACTACAAAGAGAGAGAGTCGCGTGTTTTTACAATAAATATATTCCCATACACATTGCACACAGAAATAGTACGTCTATACAGTTATATCACTTACTATACTATATGCATATAAAATATAGACAGAGGAAGTACAAAGGCAAAGGTTAAAGCAAACTTAACTAAACAAAGCTATTGCGTTCCCTCTCTCCACCTACGGAGACTGCTACAAAACAAAACACAGTAAAACAACGGGAGTCGTTTTTCTCAAAATAACATTTCGACAATAGGCAGACATATAGAGGAATAGACTGCAGTAGGTATTCTGTTTTGTGAGACTGCAACTCGTGTAGTAGTAATGTACCTTGAAGTTACAACGTTGCGTTTGCTTGACTGCTACGGCTTTTTCATCTAAAATACAAGCTATTTTACTACGGCAACTTGACTAACACATTACACGCGTCCATTCGTGTATTGAATTGTATATCTGTAGACTCTAGACGCTTTAGTGCTTTCGCTCAAGTCAAGCCAAACCGAAAGAGCCAAGTCATGAGACATTTGACTGAAAAAGGAGCTTTAACTCTCGAGAGAAAGTTGAAAAGGGGAAAGTCTTGTAAACTGAAGCAGAAAAAGAGGGATCTTTTTGTATGTAATACTTCTTTGAAAATTCTATTCTCCAGCTTTGGTACTCCATTTCCACTTGCAGAACCGATGCCACCAGAGTATCACAAGGGCTATAGGTCCACATGTCACTTATATTGACACACAATCCATCCAAAACAAGGACAACACATTTTACACGGACTACCCATTACAATTTCAACACATTGCACTTTCACAAAGTATTACTATACCCTTCAACAATGCTCGTCTACTTTCTTACATGTATTGCATGTGGCATGAAATTAATCATTATAATATTAGTAGGGATACAGCACTGGTGTTTCTAATGCTTTAAGTAAGAAGTGCTGTAAGTTCTTTTGAATGAATTAATATTTGTGTAAAACTTCTGATGACGGAAAATGCATTGGAAAACATATACAGTAAAAATCAAATGAATTTTCGTGTTGCAGTTACACTTGAGGCAATCTATCGTCTGTACATCTGAGATTTTATGAAAATTCATATTTTATGAAAATTCATATTTTTAGGTATTTTCCTTTAAAATATTTACAAAATCACAATAAACTGTTAATATTTATATTCCAATTCCTATCCAGTACATACCTTACCTAGACCAGACCTACCATAGATCTAAATACCAAATAACCTGTGGGCTAAATGTGGATTTAATAGCTGTAGAACCCTTACATATAAAAATATTTTATTCTTCCTAACTACTTACAACACAATTAGCAATTGTATAATGCATTTCAGTAGTACTACACATTAACGGGTAAATGATGAAATATCTGTGTGATGACTTTTCCATTTGTACTTCTATTCTCGTTATACAATGATAGGACAGTCCTAAAACGATAACAATGTACAGAGAAAGAGATAGCTCTATTCTCATCCTTTACCTGGGTATTTTTACAAGGTAGTCTTGGTACTTCAGAAGTATCATTACAAGTTGAAACGTTGAATATTGGTTACATTTGTATATTATGTAGAAGACATTGTGTAAGAGTGTGCCATTATAGTTTTATGTATGTAGCAGTAGACATATACGCATATTGAGAGGCAGGATGACAAAGTTCCGTTACATTACGTTAGCTCAAGCTTAACTTACGTGAGTAATGTAATGTAATGGAAGGTAAAAAAAGACTGTAAAGAGGAAAAAAGAAAGGATGATGCTGTGCTAAGTTAAAGGTAGAAAAGTAAAAGTTAAGGGTTCAAGTCACGTTCACTTTCCCTAGACATTTACACTTGAGTGCGACCACGACGCCAATTTCATGGACCAACGCTTTCTGAAATACAAAGAGCCGACGACACCGCCAATGCCCCTACAACTACTGCCATTGCAACATTCAACCCAGAGCAGGCCACTCCAAGGCAAAGTACTTTTATAAGTACTGTGTGCATATGTGTACCCGCATTGAACGAATAGAAGTCTTGGAATAAGAAATTGTCAAATTGTCGTTCGAGGAAACCAATCCGATTCGATTTCATATTATTTGTTATTCCATATCAACTGAGAGAGAGAGAGAGAAAGTTATCAAGCGTGTGAGCCAACTTGTCCATAATGTAAAACGAAAAAGTTCACTGGAACATTTACCAGGGCAATTCTTGATGCAGCGTTAGAAGCTACATAGACATTAATTTTTTCAAATGTGAAAGACGTAGAAGGTTAGAAAAAAGGTTAGGGAGAAATGTCTTTGTAAGTAGATCTACCATGTACTATTTATGTATTCATTTTATGACGGTGCTATATAGTATGTCACACCGTAAGCATCGTCTGCTGCATTTCCATATAATTTCAACGTATTTATTCAACATTTGTAATCTGTCTGTTAGAACTCTTCTTTTTCCTGACCTCATTCTTCTTTTGTGAGGTGTTTCTCTTTGTACAAAATTACTAACAATGGAGAAAAACACACAATGTGTGTATTCCTGCGTGTAGCTATACAATTATTCAATATTGGCTTTCTCATACAAAACGGCTTTCCATCTCACTGCTTCTCTTGACACAATTCAAATGATTTTCAATTATTTCAATACACTTAACTTTGCAAATATGAAAAGTTCCAAGTTTATATCACACCATGCACCTATATACATATAGTTTTTACATATTACGTAAAAGATTTCCTGTTATAGAGAAAGTAGTACGATCTATTTGGCTAATTCAAATCACACTTCCAATTTTGTTTCACAATTCAGTGCACTGACTGTGCAAGAGAAATCCTAGCAATTGTTTTACTTCATCTACTAAAAACTTTTGTTGAATTGGAATTACAGACAGTCGATACATATGGGACTACAGCGCCTTTCCCATTCCCAATAGCCCATACAAAACTGATATATATATATAATATGTATCCGTGAGAGTTTTTAGATCCGATAAGCAGCTCAAATGAGTTTATTCCTGAAATAAAATTCTATATATTTTTGTAGGTAAAATATAAGCACTCCTAGTTTTTCCTTTTAGTTCTCAAGCATCTTTATAACATGAAAATAGTACGTAAACGTGATATCTATTTATGTAGGACTGGAGCTCAAAGGAAAGCTTATTACATGATTTTGCTTCATAATGAATAACACCTCATATAAAATCCAACTCTTCAATTCTGTCTATATAAGTATACTGAGCATTGGCGATTTACATTGGGCTATATGTATTAATTTGCTTGAATGATTTCCAGCATTCGAAATCGAAATGGATGAAGAAGGAAGACAGGATAGAAACGTAGCACAAGTTTTGCTTTCACTAAGTAAAAAATTCTCTGGTCTCATCTGAACGGAATAAATGAAAAAGTCTGAATTTTCCATGGGATTTCAATGTACTTACTCCATACTACACGGAAAATACGTAATCCTACGATGTTATGTAATGTATGCATAGAAATCCCAGTCGTGTCTATAGTGTACTCTCAAGACTACTGAAATAAAACATGCATGCAACAGAATTGAATAGCGGAACCGTCTACCTCCACTACTTTCGGAGTATTCGGAGCCTACTACTAGAACTCCGTCCCGTCCTCGGTAGTAATAGTAATAATATAAACTTACTGGCCAACAGAAGAAAGCAAACTTTTGAAAGCTTTCTAAACTATCTACTTCTACGCATACATCTAAATATACGAGACATCCGTGTATGCTCTCAGCCAACGCGTTCTTTCTGCACTATGAAGTCCTGAAATGATAACATGGTCTCTCGTCTGGAATAATCTAGCTGGAAAATCTGTAGCCATTTATTATTTTCCTTAAGGAGCCCTTCTCCGTAACACATTCAACGACGAGTGGCACTTTCCGAAAACTTTTAGGAGCAAACTGGGCTCAATTATGCAAAATTCTTGAAGGCATGGCTCTGCAGGTGATCCTCATTGATTTATCTTATTAGGTGAAACTACGAGGAAATATATTCAGTCAGATTCACTTTATTACCTCCTGTATAAAATAAAATATAAACACTACCGTTTTACCAATCTCATTCCAATTCGCAGTGTATAAAAAAGTAACTGTAGGTATTTACTGATTTTATCCCACGTAATATTATTATTATTATTAGAACCAAAACCCAAAGTTCAAACTTCCAAATGAAAGGAACTTTCTTTTGTGCACAGTCTAATGAAAAAGAATCCAAAAATGTTTCCACTCCCTCAAAATGACTTACTAATGCATTAGAACTCCATAGTAGTAAGAGTCTATATATACTCTTCTAAAAGTGTATGCTTCTTCCTAATTGATTTTATTTTTTGTTTTATATTCCGCATTGAATTGCCCTAGTAAGAAAAGAAGGCACAATAAATGAGTCTGATACAGTCAGCTTAATGTCCAATATCCCTGCTGAGTTAGAAGATGTAGATTATTTAAGCAACTCCATTATTAACATCGAATTAAATTGGCCTACAAGCAAAAAATCCAAACTGTTTCTGCCAAGACCAAAACAAAACAATGAAAACAAGCGAAAGCTGCCCAGCATGACGAAGATTAAAAGTGTAATTACATGCCATTATCTGTAAATTACATAGCTGTGTTATTAACCTAACCTATAACTCCCATCCTGAGACACAAAATTATATATCGTCGATTCTTAATAATTCTTAGACAGTAATTTGTCCTATA
Source organism: Pogonognathellus flavescens (assembly GCA_019776165.1). Lineage (NCBI taxonomy): Eukaryota > Metazoa > Arthropoda > Collembola > Entomobryomorpha > Tomoceridae > Pogonognathellus > Pogonognathellus flavescens. The sequence goes on from JABASD010003263.1 coordinate 5,584, forward strand.
TGTCTGCAACCTCGTTACATGACAGACTTAAGTCTAACTTGAGCAAACGCAGAAACAAAAATTCAATTATTATTTACATGAATGAGGCATGCCGCTTTACAAGTAAAAAATTGAAAAGGTTTGCTATAAGAACGATAAACATAATTGGCAAAAAATTATTTCAATCAAACCAGGTACGGCTACTTAATATTTTATATCAATCAGCATTATATACCTAATACCTATAGGTACTTAAGTAGTATTATACCATTAGTATGCATTGTACAATATACATTTGTAGGAAAACACTTAAAAATTAACAAGTAACTACATTCGAGCTAAAAATAACGTCAACAACGCCATAACGTTGTTACTAACAGACAGAAACTTATTTAAATTGTATGTAAAGGTATTTGTATTAGTATACGAAATGTTCTAGTATAGGTATTTCTTATTTAAGTATAAAATTATATACGTTGGGGCATAATAAGTAGAAAGTAGGAGATAGTGGCTGCTAATTATTTCTTTTGGTCGACTGTTCTAGTTCTATGTGATTATAATGTTTGCAGGTGTAAGGGAAAGGAATGTGTAGGGTAGAGCCATAGACTAAAGAATGAGTAAGATCGTGACTAAGGACAAGGACTCAACGAAGAGGAATATTACCAGACGCTTGAAAATAAAGCAAGTTTTGAAGCAAATCGGTTAAGTTTTGTGTGAAAGCAAATAATGATTTGAAATGAGAAAGTGTAAGTGTAATAAGCAGTACAGGAGTAGGGAGAGAGAGAAGGAGAAGAGTATCATTTGGCTGGCTCTTCTACTTTCTTTGCCTCACACAAAGATTCTCTCTCGCTCACTCATCATCCGTCAGTATTACATTTGCTACACGCTTTCCGTTTGATTGTTTGCTGGTCGTTGTATAGCCTTCGTTGTATAGTCTCCACAGCTTGAGCAAAGCTCCACAACGTTCTTGCAGACTTCAATAGTATTTTCCCAGAAACTGCAATTTGGAGTCCAATTGAACTCGACGAGAAACGAGTGGTTCTTCTAATATGGAAGCTCATTATTCCTCGTCTCTTCTCAGAATTGAACAAGATTCGTTTCGATTTCTGTTCTTCTCTCTATACTAGTATTCACACTATAGCAAATAATACACGTACATAGCTTTCTATTCTAATGCCACTGCTGCTGCTACCACGACTATCCTCATCATCATCATCATATTCATCATCCACCTCCTCCTCCGAAGAAGAAGAGATTGGAATACACGGGAAATACTAATATAATGCGCTTGGCCATATATATTACATCAGAAAGAGTAAATAGATGGAAAATGAAATGAGATAGTGGTTTTAAGTTGTAAGTTTGTTCACTGTGCGTTTGATAGAAGGAAGAGGAAGTTGATTGACACAGGAAATTTGAGAGATCTTCACTTGGATAGTACAAAGTACAACTTTTGCCTCCAAACTTGTACTTTACAGTTTCACAGCATTGTTTGTTAGATATACGATATTCGGTAGTGTATAGCTTTTAAGATATACATGCCTGCTACTACTAATACATGAAAGCGTGTGCGTGTGTGTACGATGTAAAAGTAGCAAGACATTTTTTGTGTAGACGTAGGAGCTTGGTTGTAAACTGTAAAGTAAAGTCAGAATAAGGAGCTCTATAATTTCAATAGATAATACAAAAGACATTGTTCCACATTAAAGGAAAAGTAGGAAAGTAAAGTTTGGAAAGTTTCTGTTGAGACTTTATACTTCTTGTACTTATGTATTAATCGTCGACTTTCGACTTTTGACTTAACTTTTGAATGCTTTCCTAAATAGATGAGTTTCAATTTCCTTTCTCATTCTCTCTCTCTCTCTTCAGCGTTCACGGCTCTGTTTGGCGCATAAATATCCCCTCTCCATTATTATGTCTTTGCCCTTATCAACAACATCCATATCACAGTTCCCTTTGTACATACAACAACTCGAACTCCAAGCCCCAACTAATTCCACTTCTCCAGTTTAAAATAAAGGAAAAATATTACATTACGTGGTATACAGATATCTGCGGTATACTCCCACTTATATAAATGCTATGTACCATGCAATGTAATACATCTCTGTAAGAAAGAAGGTTTTAAGAAAAAGGAAAGTTAAAAGTATTGCTAGGTAGGTCGATGTAGTACGTATTGATAATGATCAAGAATACCGACAGAGGAATAAAGGAGTAAAAGTTGAGTTTTTGTCAAAGGATGAGGAGCAAAGGGCAAGAGCTGTGTAGTAGTTGTAGAATTACAAATAAAGCCAAGAAGATAAGTAGTGAGGATACACACGTTCTCTGAGCAGACAGAGAAAACTCGAGACAATACAATAAAAGGCAACAGTCGGATAATGGGAAATGGGAAACAATCAAATTCATATGGGATGAAAGAAAATAGAAGCGGAGCTACTGCTGGAAGACACGAAAGAGAAGATGAACAGACGAGGATGAGAAACGTGAAATGAGTCTCTTTACGTTTCGTTGATGCTGTTCCTATTACAAAGCTATAGATAGCCTCCCACTCACACACTCGTGGCAAACAGAAAGCTGAGCAAGGAGGAATGAAGCAAAAATGAATGAAATTCAAGAAGAAGAACAAGAGGCAGAGATGAAACTCCTTTCGAGTTGTGTGTGTTAGATTGTCGTGAGAAAGGTGAGTTGCGCTGAGCGTTTAGAAGGAAAAAGAAAGTATGAAGAACCTGAATAGAACAGAAGACCGTGGCCATGTCTTGTTTTAAAGAAGAACGAGACTTCGTCCAATGTGCTCACAATCGGCTTCCCTCCACTTTCGCCAAAGTCGTAGCCAATGTATTCTCCTCCGTGGAAAGTTGCTTCGGCTGGAGCTTTGTCTGTAAAGAAACAACAAGCAAAAAGTCAGTTAGACAGTTCGAATTAAGAAACAAGAAGCTCTGCCTAAGAATATTTTACTTTCTATACACTCAAATTAGATACTGCTGTTACAACCACCACCACCACCAACGTCTACAATTCCCTATCATCGTTTCTAAGGTCTTTTGTTTCTTTGTAATAGCTCCTTGCATACAAACCTGGTTCCGGTTGCTTGTATAAGTTGTAAGTATAATTGAATGTGTGTTTCTGGGCTTTTGCTCTCTTAAGCTTACTCATGTAATCAAGTCAACCCGTCACAGCGTTGCAGATATAACCTCATTTTCAGTCTTTGTTTATACACAATACAGGTAAGCTCTGTAAACCAATAACACCCGCAAAACGAACAATGTCATTTGATCTCATCATCACTAAAGGTGTGTGGCTTTTGTTCAGCACCCGAAAAAATCTTAACCGCAAATAAGAGGAACATAATAAAAAGTAACAAAAGATGAGAATTATTATTAGTTATTTCGGGTTCCCGTTATTTCTCTATTTCTTTAACCAAAACCACGCTATTTTTAGCTTTTACTACATTGCCCTCACAGGCATAAGATTTTATACCGTAAAGCGTGCAATGTTGTATGTACCACGTGGATTCAACTGTATCGAAGCAGGCATTTACTTGCTGATAATAAGGAAATAAGTTTTGACTATGGAGATCAGGAAATGTATACTTTGAAATCGAATTCTTTTATACTACAGACGCGCACACGTGGGAAGTTAACGAAGCCAAGGGGCATGAAGGTTTCAGTTCCGTATTAACTTTCGGGAAATGCTTCGTACTTCTCTACAAAACTTTAAAGAAAGTTCAAAGACAGCAACTGGAAAAAAAGAAACTCGAGGCAATGCCAAGAAAATGCAATCTACATTTTTACTTCCATGATTACTATTGTGTTACATTAAGTATTGTATAAAGAATTTTTACAATATTTTGTATCAAGATACCAAGACATATATATAGGTAGCTATTATAGTAGTAAGGTGTGACAAATCAGAACTAACAAGTGTCAGAAAATGCAGCACAATAGGAACAATGATCTCACTCACTTAGCTCAATTCTTTTTATTCATTGCTTTTTTTTAATGTAAATAAATAATATTAACTTACCCACATTTGTCTATTTGGATATTACTAAATACCATTACCATTATTCCCTACATACATTGATAATATTATTACATCAAATAATTTGTAGATGACAAATCGCCACAACCAGACAGATTCGCAAAGAAATTGTCAATACAGCGATATGCATGAATCATGCAGCATGAATCATGCAGCATGATCATTTCATCGCATATGCAAGTACAAATACCCCAAACAGATACTTCTTATGTACATTGAAAGTTATTAGATGTTTACGTTTTGCATCTTGAATCGCTTTCAAACAGATATTATATAATCATACTACTTTGATTCTTAAGAGACTACAATTAAGAGTAAATACACTGTATAGCTACTAACTATTCTTGATACGCTTTTTAGTTAAGTTTCACAAGTTAATTTCTTTTTGAACCCATTTTATCGAACTCTTCTAAAGTAAAAATTATGCTAGTTTTTATATACCTACTAAATTAATTACAAGATTAAACAACTACTTATATGAAGATACTAAATGCATTCGCATTCACCCACATCCTACATTCACACAAAACTAATTTGAAGCATCTATATAGGTACTGTGTAATAGAATGACACACATTGCAGTTTGCATTGCACATAGAGAAAAGAATTTGTAGGTTGTTGGAGGGAGAGAGCAAATTAGGAGGAGACAGTGCAATGCGGAGCAGGAAGGAAGGAAGGACGCGACAAGGCAACAGCCAAGCAAGTGTCAAATGTCCAAGTCGAAAAGCCATTATAAAAGCATCAAGCTAAGTGGAGCTAGTTAATTATTAAATGAGCCAGAAATTAGCGACGTTTTTCCACTGCCTCCCAAGTGCCAACCGATCCTACAGCTTTTACACAACATAATAATATACTGCATTGTGTCTACAACCCGTGTGTATAACACGTACATTTACAGTTCACTTTTAGACCTTAGATGTAATACGTACACCACACACACAACATATACGACCCACTATTGATACAGCATCATCCGCCTGCCCGAAATATTACATCTAAGTATACTATTAACTATCAGTTTTGTCCGTGTACCGAAAACATCCCTACTATTTACCACCCGCCAACTTCCACTGATACAATAACGTGTAGCAGTATATTATTTTGTAGTAATACTTAAGACTATCATAGATTTTGCAACTGGAGCATTTTGGAGCGTCCTTGTCGTTGTCACTCTTTGTCAAACTATTCCATTAGCCTTAGAGTAACAACTCGTATGTAATTCAACTAACAAACTAACTATTATATCTTTGTATGTAACTAAAGTAAGCCAAACCGCAGTCGGACGACAAAACGAGCGTAGTTAAACAACTCCAAGCATTTCAGACAACATCCATCCAGCCTTCGGTCTACTTATATATTCCATATACATCCTTCGTACATCCTGAATGACAATTGAGTAGCTAATGGCACGCCCTTGCTCATGTTCTCCTGTGGTACATATATTTGTACATACCAACTACTACCTACACTATCAAATTTGTCCGTCTATGTGTGTACTCGTTTCAATTTCCATTACACTGAAAAGCATCACCAATATACCTAAGTTGAACTTATGCTTTCACAACTGCTAAATGCTGAATTATTTGTATACTATGATAAAATGGCACAACACGTTGGAAACATTGAACATGCTACACAAACATAAACATTGCACACGATACACGTATATGTATACATTGGCATCATATAACGTTAGTATTGTAAATATTTGTGCTTATATACCAATAGAGCGTGTGTACATGTAGATTGACTATTTCTGTTCATTCTAATACCGCCACGAGTCACACGACGATGATGGAAGGTTCTGATAAAAGATAAAAGTTTTGAGTCAACTCTCTCAAGTCCCTAAATACGTTCAAAGTGGTCCATTAATATGTAGCACTAAAGAAGTGAAGGAAATTTTCCTCTTTTTGGTTACATCAGCATTTCTCCTTGACTCGGTCACATGGCACAGAAATAATTAATTACTTACAAAGAGATTTTATTTATGAGAATTTGCTCTTTTTTCATTCCCGATAGGATAGTCGAGCACTACGAAATGAAAAGAAAAGAGTTGTAATGGAAATTGAGAAAATTGTCTGACCTGACGCAGACGGGTGTGTAGCTTTTCTGTAAGCAGACTTTACCATAGAAGTACGTCGCAAGACGGAACAAAGACTGAAAGGATCAAGAATATGAGACAGTCTAATAACAATTATTGCAATTCTATTATTTCCAGCTTTCGCTGGGTTTTACATATTAAGTCTATACACGGTCTAGCACATTTCTAAGCATATCAAAGATCTTGAGTCTTGTGGCTCGTCTCAAGTATGTAGTAATTCATTTAGCAGCAACGCAAAAAATTTACTGGTAGTATTTAAGTGCACATCGCCCTTTAGCAGAACATGAGGCTCTACACAGTCTTTAGTATACAAAGTAGACATAATGCTACCAATATTTATGTGTAGCACCACCGAATTTCTACTAGTGAAACATAATACCCGGAATAATAGCACATCACCAATACGCTCCACTCATACTTACACATGGCACTTGAACAGTTAACTTTACAAAGAGTAAAAGTAAGGGGCAAGAGCTGTAGATTCCAATAGTCTTTATGCAACCATTCCTATTCAGGGAAAGAGACTCAATTTATTTCCCCATGAGAAGAAGACTGAGTTACGTTACTTTACTACTACAGCTCACTTCTTTTCTACCATTACACTTATACTCTTTACACAACATATATGTACTTATTATAGAGATATTCTTGGGACAAGTAATGCATGGAAAGTTTGGACTTCAACTTCCAAACGATTCATGGCTTCATACAATATTATATAAGCTACAGAAGAATGAACATTAGTTCGGTATAGATGGAAAAGGTGGAAAACATAATAGTAGTAGAGAAAGATTAGTATTAAAGTGTCTAAAGTCCCCCACGTCTATACGATAAACTTAATATTAATCTCTGCCCCATGTAACTTACACGTTTTTCATGTTTTTAATACTTGTCATGTGAAGAAAGGTACATGCAGTTGTAATTGACAAACGCTTTCTCAAACTAAAATGTTTATGATAGTGTCTGAGAATTCCCGACTTTTCTTTCTTTATAAGGTAGTTACATTATTTGAAGCACACTATGTACTGTTATTTCTTAAAGTATAAAATGTTTTGCAATCGTAGTAAATTACATGATCGTTCCAGCATAAATGTTTTACTGTAGATCTTGATGACTACAAAAGCAATGGTATTTATACAACAATATAAAAATGTCAATTGACATGTATTGTTATAAACGTTATTTGCTTTTTATGTATCTCATCAAGCCTTTAACTCTTTCATGAAAGAAATACTAATCTAATTGTTCCGATGGGAGCAGAGGGAGAGGCAGGTAAGGATATAGACACTTTCTACATGCATGTCAACGTAACATGTTTCTAGAGCTACATATATGTATGCGAAAGGTCAATCCTGTAGTAGTACAGTACAATTACTACTAGTATAATATTCTGAGGAGCAGCTTTCGTATTTCTATGAGAAATATATGGAGAGAATGAATGTCGACAGTCGTATAAACTAACGATAGTCGTATTGTATTTATTTGGTGAGTCTAAAGAGAAGCGTACATGAAAAGAAAAGGCAAGTGATGCGAAAGTCAATGCATTGTAATAGCTTGCTACTATTATGTGAATGTGATGCTGATAGTCAACTCAAGGAACAATACACAATGGGAGAGTTAAAATTGACGTATTATCATCTCTGTCTCTAAAGAGTCCATTAGGGTCTGTACGTGCAGAAATGGCAAAGCTTTGCTTAGGGAATGTATGTATGTATAATACATTTAGCATCCAATGTCCGTATTCCTCTACTACTACTACTACTACTACCACCTTACACACACACTGCCAGCTTTACACATTTATACGCTAAATTATACGACTACAATGACGACAAGCCTATTGCATTATACATAATAGAGAAAGTAAGGCATCTATACAACTACATATAGCACTATATATACATGTGTGTGTACATAATAATAATAGAAGCATATAGCATAGCTGTGTGTATTTACTATATTATACATTTATTTGTATGTGCAGTATATACTTACTTATACTAAATAATAGAATGTGCGAAGTGTATATAGACACAGGCAATCTTTATATATATAGAATTGTCGTTGCTTTGCATTGCAAGTTTATGTTGTATGTGTGTATGGGCCAATGATTGTTCACATACAACATTGTGTTGGGAGAAAACAGTTAAGCAAGCAACCATTTTCTTTTTGTCCAGTAGTTCCTCAAGGGTTGTGTGATCTGTGGAGATTCTCTGCTTTCTTTCCTCCATGCTTTCTCCGGTTTCAAAAAGAAATAAAGAGGACCAGCCATGGAATTGGGGTCACTTGCTGTCAATACGGCTACACACAAGTAACCTACAAGGAGGACCTCCTCATAGAAAAGCAGATGTGGACAAAGATTTAGTATACATTAAGCAAATAGAAGAAACAATGTCCTCGATCTGTTAAAGTGAAAAAAGGGTATAGTGAAACCCCTGTCAAAATTGACAGTTTGACCCACTTTTGAGAATCGTCTCACATTTACAAGACTGGGGTAGGAAATTCTCAGTATTTGCATAAACAGTTGTGTATAAGTACAGTACGGAAGGATGCACTGTCAACAAATGCATGTAAATAGTACAAAACAAATAAAAATATTCAAGAAATTCCAAGTGTAATTCATAAATATTGATCGGAAAACCTGCTTAGAACCATGGGTAAGTCTTAGCGATGATATTTTAAATTATCCCTTTAATTGAAGGATAAAATATTTACACATTGGTAAATATTTAATTGTGACACATAGACAAGAATTTGAGTTTTGCCTACTTTCTGAAGTCCTTGAGCATGCCAAACGTGAAAATTGAATCAAGTGTTACATGATTACCATAAAACTAAAAATGTCACTGAGGAAGAATCAATCTTACACGAGACAGGCATCGTTTTGTGTTATATTGCATTTTAACGTGTAGTCTTTAGTCTACTGACTTTGTTTTTAGGAACTGGCACGAACGGTTTTTGGTGAATGGCAGTTTTTACTTTTCATTCTAAACGCGTCCCTCTGGCTCTTGATTTGAAAGAACAAATTCACCAATCAAGTTATTCATTGTGCAAACTTTATTCATTTAAAAATAGCCCGACTATATACGGTGAGATGGAGTCATCCAAGCCAACATCAGAGTTTTCTTCTCTCGAGAACATTTCATCCTTGAAAAGGCTTTTAACTAAAGGGGAAGAGGGGATTTGACGAGATATGACAGAGACAGTTGTGAGAGATTTTATCTGATTCTTATAGAAATGAAGGTGATGTGATGTGATGGGAAATGAAGTGTGTGAGGTATAAAACGGGCCTTTCAGAAGATACCTAAACTAGTAATGTTTTCTTCTTTTGATTCTCTCACTTTCCTATATACATGGTTAAACTGAGAGTAGAACTTAGTTGATTTGAATTTGACGTAGAATGTGTATTTTGATTTTCATGATTTGACAACGGAATGAGATGCCCTGTCACACCGCATCCGGAGCTGTATATGAGAAATGAAGTGACAGACATTAAATGAAATCTCATTAAAGATATTATTCCCCTTTTCACTTGCCTGGAAATCTTTTTTCAGTGGAAAGACGAAAAGTCATCGTGGTTTTTACAACTATGAGTCATAAAATAGTTGACTATACTAACAAGTGTAATAAATATTAGTACTCGCTGCCCCGGGATTGTCTAGACTTTTTCTTTAGTTAACTGAACATAATATTATTCATATAGCATTTTGCATGCATTTAGAAAAGTATATGGCATGTTTTCTAGGAAAATGGCAGAAAAACACACACAAGTTTGCATGAAGAGATCAAGAACCGTCGTAAATAAGTTTTCTCAAGCCAACTACCAAACGAAGTATTGAAATACTTATGCAAAGTATGAAAGGAAGAATCCTCCTCCCTCCTGTTCCACACTAAAATACATAACATGCTGTTTATTTCTTGCTATTTAAGACACGTCTCTGGCTTTTTTAAATAAACTCTCCTCGAGATGCACCATAGGTAGTGGTAGCATTACTTTGTTTCGTCAGACAATTTTATTATGCACATTTGAAACCATGGAAGTTTTGCACACAACGTGCTTGAACTTTTTTCCAGAGCCTCCCCGCTCTCTGCAAGAGCCCGAAATGAATGAAAATGTATGCATCTTCGAGCAGCACGATTTTTTTAATTGTATCGTTGACTTTGCTATGGTCATAGAACTAAATTTATATTTAAAATGATTACAGTGCAGTCTTCGTAGCATACCAGAGCAACATCACAGCCAAGAAAATTAATGGCAGTGTTTTGGCCGGGATTGGCTTGATATTGCCTTTTCTTTTAGCTTTACTCTGAAATTACACCAAGTTCTTTGCCAAATACAGTCCACATTCAACAGCATTACGAATAAAAGTGCCTGCAATTCTAGAAAAGAATAAGTTACTGTTATGCTACATGCGTATTTTGCATTTACATCATTTACATGCAAATTTCCATTACTTCTCACACCACACAGCAGCGGAGAAATATGAAGGGGGAAGTATCCGAATGCAGTAACACAGACCCATTCATTCCAAAAAGACTGACAAATAACACGTGTGGCTTATGATTCAAAAATGAGAAGGAAACTAAAACAAGCAATTGACATTATTGGCTTGACTTGCTTTCAGAAAATAGTTTGAATGAATGAGGAACAAACGAATACTACTTTCCATATATTACATTCGTTTGAATGCAAGTTAACTAAGTTTTCTCTTGACTTGCATTCGAATGGGTTGATATGGGGGAGGAAGTTCATTCAATGCTTTCTCTTGTCAAGGAACCACCTCCCGTCTTTAGTGCATTAGAAATGTACACAGGGTGAACAGAACTCTAACTGTACACTTTAAATCTAATACCTAATAAATATAAATTTCCACGAGCTAAGGCACCATTGCACGTTTGCACTTAAGATTTAAAACATTTTGCCGTGTGTGAGAGAAAAAACTTTGCATACGAAATGACCATAAAGTTTTCAGATTGAGCCATTCTTTATAAAAGTTTCGTTATTTCTCGCAGGCTATAAATTACTGCCAATACTAATAACAATATCCAACACAGTTAAGTAATTTCAAACCCCGCACAGAATGGCATTGCCAATGGTAATGTTATTCCTTCGTCTCGTTTCGACTTGACTTTCATTTCATCACACTTTAGCAGACCGAGTTTGAATGGGACGCTTGAATGAACTTGTGTTCTATTCATGAAAATAACTCAGGTTTGTCACGATGAATAGAATTCGAGGAGAAGGAAAAGCAACTCTTAAGTCACACAAACAAAATAGCGATGAAACTCTCCTACACAACGATTCATTATCACAGACGAAGAGAACAACGGTCAGGCAGCCAAATCTCACTTCGTGTTGGCGGAAATAGCAACCAGGGAGACTTTTGTTTCTCCCGAACACGCTTGCATTATTTTCCTATAGTCATTTTACATGTCTGCTTGTCGGTGAACAATGCAAAAGACATTCCTGCAGCATCTACTAATACTCATTTGCATTTATTGTCGTTAATAAGAATTACAAACAATTTTCATTCATTCTGAAGGTTTCCGCAATACATGTACATGACTTTCAATTTTTCCTGGAATTTTAAAAACGACTCCATTTTAAAAATTTCTGATAGTGTATTATTTTTACATAAAAAGCTATTGTAGGTTGCTCTAATGTTTCATAATTTCAATTATATTGGAAATGTTGTTTCAAGTTTTTGGTTAGAACGCAAAGTTATTGATCTCCTTTTTACTTCGCTATGTATTTATTGAATGGAACATTGTGTGATAGTTAGCCATTTAATTTTAGGCTATGATTTCCTGATTTCCTTCCATATCCCAAGAAGAAGTATACCTAAGTGCATTATCCGTACTTCCGTACTTACTTTATTTATAGCTGTTTTTGTGTGAGTCTACTACAACAGGAATTGCTGTTTGTTCTACCAGTAGTGGTCTGCCCGGCGACAATATTATCAACACCCACATGCATTTGGTCTGCCTTCATAGAAGAATAAGGGTTCTGGCTGACTTTTCATGTATTAACAACATTACACACATAATATCCACATGAATAAAGCCAATTTCGATAATATAACTAGTAAAGTTTTCTGGGAAGTTGTAGGAGCACATCACAACCACCACCCGCACCCTACTCATGAAGATAATGGCAAAGGTGTGACTACAAACTTGATTTCCTGAAACGCCACGGTTCATGCTTCTTGTTTTGCTGCAGCAAACATCAACATCAGTGTGATAGTTCCGTTTCACATGTTGTAATGTGTTATTACGCAATCTGTCTAACATTATTGTCTGCTAAACTCGAAGAGCAATATAATATAGAGGTACGTATAGACACGTCATAGTCATAGACTGTGCTTGTGGGTTGATGTCAATTTAACTTACATAGGACACACGCAGTAGGTATTTCTAATACCTTACTAGTTACTGCCACGTTTTATTTTACTCTTTAGTGAATGCAGACACGAGGAATGTCGCTTTTGTATATCTACACGCTGAAAATAGCACCAACTTATTTGTTCGCCCTTGACAATGATTAAATCTCCTGTATAAACTAATACCAGGAACTGGGAACAGCCAACGGCCAAAGGCAAGCAAGAAAGTTGAGCTTAAATGTGAAGCAATTTAGTTTTTATTGTTTTCATTTGCAGAGGCACGGACGACTTACATGAAGTTCATTTCTGCTGTTCTGTTTAGATAGCGGAATTATGTAAATATTTAAAAACTATAAATCGATAGCTGTGTTCTTCCACGCACTAAAAGCACTAAAGGAGAATTTTTACACGCTCTTTCAATAAATAATTTAAAGCAACTCGCTGTTTTTGCTGTGCTAGAGTGTTTTCTGCCATGTCATGTCATGTCCAAAGGGTTTTTGGGAAGTAGTGCCAAGATTTCTCCGTGCTTCTCTGCTTATACATTTCAATATCATCTGACACAAAAGGAATCTTAGGAGAAAGGATTTAAAAACAGATACCTACTTTATTGCCACAGACAGACTGCACTTATCCTACTTGAAAAGGAAAACATTCTGAGCAGAGAAAGAATAAAAAGGAGAAAGAGCAATGAACCTATATTTCCTTGTCATTCCAATTCAAACAATGACTTCTTGATGTGCTACGCAATAAAAAGTAAAAAACGAGGAATTTCGCAACTTCTATAAGACAAATATTATTAGAGAAGACCAGAGCAGATTTTCATGGAAAGGCAGGAGCAGCAGACAGCAAATAAATGCTTCCTTTGGTCAAGAAGTCAGTCAGTCACACACAAGGTTCAATTAATTGTCTAGTCTCCCCGTCTGTGTGTTGGGTGTGTGGGCAGTGTGGATGGCTGGAGCCACCACGGCTAAGACAAAAACTAACAATTATCTCTCTAGGAAAGAGTAATTGAATTCCAATTGGGTGTATAAAGACATTATTGCGCTTAATAGAATCCTGTTAGCAAAGAGATACTGAAAAACTCGGAAACATCGACTGGACTGAAATAATGGGAACGTGATAGTTCCTTTGCACACTAACAATAAAACTAAAGACTTCTGCAGACGACGACATTGAAGCAAATAGACTTACCAGGATGAGAATGAGAAAAACGAGAAAGTAAACGACTTAAAGTGCGACGTCTAATTAATGTTTGGCCAACGGGCCTAGTACATAGAAGTCTCATAGCCTTAAAGATATACCAGCAGCGGCATTTAGGCACTCACATACTAAAAGCTCAAAGAAATTGTATAAAGCTTGTGAAAAATAGTCTGTACATCTTGTAAAGTAAAGTATGTGGTTGTGTCTCGCAGAGACGGAGAAAGTGCTGTATGACGATGTTTACTAGCAATAACGTTTATCCGAGTCGATGAATTTATCTGTGAAATATATATATCTGTGAAGAAATACGAAACACAAACAGAATTCAATACGAAGTTCGGGTACACGGGAGAAGTTTGATATAGAAAAGAAGACATTGGAGATAGAAAGTAATAAATGAACAAATACATCACATTCTTTTGTATGGGTTGTGATGTTGTGGAATAGACACAGAAATATTTTTATCCAAAGAAAGCAATAAGTGAATGTTCTGTGAGCCAAAAGAGTCTTCTTCTCGTATGGTGAGTCACGACACAAGAGTTGTATGAATGGACAGCAGCAGCAGCAGAGGATGTGCTCAATGTGACTATGGCAGGCATCTTTCTTACACAATAAAAGAAAAAGAGGAAAAAACTCTGCAGAAAGCAGACGTCCTTTCTCTCGACAGGCCAATGAACATAACAACATGAACAAAGCATAAAATTCCATACTGAATTCATGAGAATTGACCCTAACTTCCCGCATCACTGTATTTCTACTTTCCACTTAGCTCCGTGTCTTTCCTATAAGCGGTCCTAGCACTTTCCTAGATATAAAGTGTATACCGTTGTTTTTGTTTGTATAAGGATAATGCATATAAGTACAGCTCTACATTTTCCTGTTGTTGTTTTCATTTCATTTCGCTTGAAGGACTGACCGTTATTTTTTCATTTATAATTGCAACAGTGCTGCTACAGATAAATTAGGGACTGTGTTGTTTCTTCTTGTGCAAACAAATAGACAAGCATCAAGTAATGCGCATTCTTTTATTAAACGTTCATTAGAAATGTAAGGAGTAAGAGCTTACCACGGAAATGGGGCAATGTATGGATCAATTTTTTCCTTTTGGTAATTTAAGGGAAAACTTTCATCGTTTTTGTCAACATTAGAAATAATAATAATAATAATAGCTGTAATGAAATGAATGAGAAAACTGTCTTCATTTTTAAGACAAAGCAAATGACATAATGGCACAAAGTGAGTGACGCCACTCGGCTCGCCCTGCTTCGCATAAAAAAGCAAAACGTCCATTAAGCCGCAAAGAATTCGTCTAATATTTCAAACGGGCAGAGTATGAAATGCAGTGCAAAGGTTTTGCTACGGAATGGAATTTGTTTCGCCAGAGTCTCACTCTCGCGTTCTGCTCGTGAGAAATCTCAATTATGGCAGAATGCGTTCCTTGCTCTTGGCACTTGAGTACAATGGATAATATAATAATATGAACAGCTATTTCCCGTTTTTTGCCTTAATCCATCCCATTCGAGGTAATTCCTGTCTTGGTCTTGTCGACGTCTATTTCTTGACTGTACTTAACAAAGACGCTATCGCATCACATTCCCATCACACACACAAATACAACTTCACTCGTATAAACTTGAAAATGGCAGAGAACCGCAGTATTGTACTAACGCTGCATAGCTCAGAAAAGGGTTGAATAACGAATCGACAACGACTTCTACTTATAACGAAGTTACTTTATGTGAAGACCAGATCTGTCCGTCTGTCCTTCACCACGATAACTTGAGAACGCTTTGAGATATT
>JABASD010003264.1:0-21084 GCA_019776165.1 Pogonognathellus flavescens
CTCAAACGTTAACAAGTGAAGAAATATGTAGTATGTGTGATATGTATGAAAATGAAGATTTATACCATTTCTTCTTTGAATGTAAATTACATGATAATTCTAGAAGTTTGCTTGTAAACCTCTTACCAACATCAGAGATAACTAGAGATAATTTAAATGTAAAGCTTGCCTGTTTGAATAAGGAACATACATTTAAGCTAATTAATTATGCTATTTGTAGTTTAAGTCGGCGAAAATTGAAAATGGAAATGTTGAATGGTTGATTTGAATATTGCATTGATACTATTATACGTGTAGTTGATATTATGTTATTTAAGTTAGTAACTGTTAATTGTCTAATTGTAGTTAATATAAAGTTCATATTATGCAGCCGTATATTATGGAAGTGCCACTGCAACATATTCTAACGTTAAGCATTTAAAATTTTGTTTTTTTGTTAAACACTGATTGTAAGTCAAAATTGTGTTCTATGGGATCCTTTTCTAAGAGAACTAAATAAATTATTACCTACCTATTACCTATAGAAACTTGCAATATTATGGATTAAATTCTGCCAGGTTGTCGTTTACCCTGTTTACTCTAGAGAGAAAGATAGAGAGAAAGGGAGAGAGGACACAGAGAGAGAGAGAGAGGTGTAGCGAAATGTTGAGGTTACGCTTCCCATTTATCCCAATCACTTTTATGTGCTCAAAATTGAGAAACGATTTGTACCAGTCACTCAAATGTCTTTATGTTAAATATCTGGGAAATGGTAATAATAAAACAAATTGCCTTCAATTTTCTGCCATGTGTATATATCTCATGAATAACCTTTCCCATGGGAAGCTGACAATGAGTCTTTAGATATTCCACCGCACTGCTAAAATAAATCGTAATTTATTATCGTGGGATTAATTTGGGTTGCTTATCACTTTTCTTAAGAAAACGACTGTAAATGAAAGTGAAATTTTACTCCGACAGCTTCTCTTTCTATCGATGATGATGAATATGAGAGATGAAAGAGAATTGAGGAGCGACACTTTTTAGAGGGACGGAGAGACCAAAGTGGGAGACAGACTCCTGTTTGTATGCAAATACTAGACAGAGATTTGGTTTTGTATGAGAAGTCTATATAGACATAGAAGGCTGATGGTTTGATGTGTTGAGCGAGTCTTATAATTGTAATGTACCACAATGGAAAATGTTGTTTGAGGATGAGTAACATGTTTAATTGTGCCTTATTGTGTGACAAGAAGTTGCATCATGAGTTTCTCCTCTTTGCCTAATAATTCCCTCAAACTTGCTCTATAATTGAGTTTGAAGGAGTGGGGAGCGGCGTCTTTGAGAGCTTCTTCGTCCATTTAGTAGTTCCCTGACTTCCTTTAAATTCTCCTTCTTTACATTCAGACTAGACTACAGCCATATATACATAGGACAGAGAGTCTGTTTGGAATAACTGTACTACTTATTGTGCATATACCTATCTATACACACGTACAGTGTTTTAGCTACCATTCTCCTTTTATCTCTCTTTTCTTTTGCACAGTTGCAAACTTTATATATATTTACACGATTGCAACTATGTGCTGTATATAAAATCGCCGTCATATAACCCTAGTGGTATAGCTATGTGTTTTGTGTCAATATTTAGTCAAGTTGTTTGTAACGTAATGCTGAGTGAGTTTGTAAAAATAAGCTGAAAGACGATAACCACTTAAATAGAAAATTCATTCATGGACATTACTTTTACTTTTGTCGGCACTTTTTAACCATCTTGCTTGGCAGAGTAAATATTATAACTTATAATGGTTAACTAACCTCGTTATTATTATTGGTTTAATTTCTCACAGTAGCTGCGCTAAATCTAACTTAACTCGAATATGTATAAATAAATACCCAGTTTAATATAGTGAAAAAGGAATATCTAAGCAAATCTCTTTTGAGTCACAAGAACCGATCTTTTACAAAAACAATATTTATCGTATAAATGCTTCTTCTGTGTCAGGGTTTTCTTAGATATACATGTACATGCATATACCTACATGAGATTTGCAATATTTTACTTTATGTTGAACTGACTATAGTATAGCATTAATGTGCATCATTGCAGCTCAAAAGTAGAATTTGATAGAAGCAAGAATAGAATTATGACTTGATAAGGAAAATCAAGTGAAGTGAAGCAATTGGTCGACTTGGGAGTTGAAAAGAACTTTTTTGACTCTATATGTGTCTGTTTTGTATGTTTCTTTTTTGCTACATCTGTATAGACAAGAAATACTTGTGCTGTGTTTTGTGTTCCTCCAGAGCCAAAACAGATTCAAGTCATCGCAACGAGAGAAAACGAAGAGTCGAGCGGCAACCGACTAGTAAAGCTGGCTGAAAATCATGATGAATTTCATGACGATTTATACCTCTATTTTCTATACCATCATAGAATCTTGTCTCTTCTTCTGTGTTTAGTGTAACCTACATTCTCTTTCGTTCGCTACCTTCTCCTACATGTTATACAACCACATTAGTAGTTATATCATTTGTTCGATACATTCACCATGGTATATATCTTGTACGACTATAGCGATTCTCTTTATGTATAGCTGTTTCTATGCAAGTACATGATTTCTATACACACATTGCTACCTAGTACATCTTGTATGTCATGTGCTCTATAAGTCTATAACACACAGAGATAGAAACAATTTTCGACTTGACAGTACTCGTGTGATCGGTGGAGTCGAAGCCCTTCTTCATTCCTATATCCATTCTATGGACGTTGTTATACTAGCTCACTTACAAAAAAACGCTTCTACACGACAACCGACATTGATATTGCATTCAAGGAAGATTTTCCTTAAACTGTATTTTACATAATATTATTTTACATACACATGACTCAAGTAAAAGTGGAATCTATAGATTGTTTCTTCTTATCTACTGCGTGTATTTCAATCTGTATTTTGAATGGGTTTACTAGCTAGAGGAATATTGAGTACTGTTTGCAACGCAACAACGAACTCTTTTTTCCTATCAGTTGAAAACAAAAGGCTTGGCCATCATATCGTTCTATTTGATACACAAATGCAATTCGGTAAACAAATAAATGGATCTGGAATCGTATCACCTGTATATGTAATTTGCACTCTGTTCTCATTGCAGCTTCAGTTTCTGTCAGATAAGCTGGAAAGACAATAAATATGTAAAACAAACAAAATTTATTAATGGCAGGTTCGGTTGGTGTGGTAAATGGTGTAGGCAGCTGTAGTATACTTATAGAACTATTATTTATTAAATAATCGGATGTCCTATAGTACGCTTTACATGGGATCTCTGCAAAGTACGTATATGTACTACAATGCAATGTTCCATTTGGTTTTGCTCTTTCATTCTATTAGTTCAGACAATTCTCTTATTATTGCGTAAGCGTAAGAGAGCATGGTAATAGTTTCGTAGTTCTGAGTGGCAATAACCGAGTGCTACATTTGTTTTAATAATTTGTACAAAATTGTGTTCAGTTACTACCACAGTCACGGTCATAATAGTCAATGCATGGCAAAAGACCTTTGGTTTGTTTCATTCTTACTTATTATACGCAATGGTAAATTATTTAATGTACACCCATACAATATGCATTATTATTAGAGTCTATATAGGATGTTATGTACTACATACAGAACTAGTACTTACTATGTACCTTTATTGGTGCAATAATGTTCACATGAATTATGCTGAGTAATAGTAGTACAGTCATAGAACTGGAAAATAGGAAGTTGCACAGAAATGTACATCATGGAACTGGAAAAAAGCAGATGTCTAGTATTTCCTTGTCTGTGTGTTGTTTTTGTATAGAATTGCCGTTATGTGAGTAGAGGCAGTGTTTATAAGGTAGAGAGAAGTGTGTGGAGCTACTAGATAAAGCTTCGTCACACCGTCACCGTTAAAGTCAGATCAGTTTGTTAGAGACTTGGGAGCATGGCTCCCAAGCAAGCAAAAGCAAACCACGATCGATCCAATCCGCAATTCTCAAGGATATTTTCTATTTTGTTAAGTGAGGCTCGTCTCATGCCCAATTCACTCGATTTATGGCTGTCATGTTTTGACGGTGCTTCTCCAGTTGAGAAAGTTATATTAGCTAGCCCATCTAAAAATACACGGGTGCTTTATCTAATGCATAAAATCTTCACTTAACCCCATTTATTTGACTTATTACCAACTTTGGTTGTAGAATTCGACTTGGTTTTAGTGATTCCAGCTCCAGGGGATTTCTCATGTCATATAAAATAAATGAAATCCACTTACGACTAAATGTATCCTGCTTATTATAGTATTCCTTTTCTATATTCAACCTAAATAGTTCATGCATTCAATTGACTGTTTTACATAAATATTGTATCATCTTACCTTGCCTGACAGTTTCAGACATGCTCACGTTTCTCTAGATGCTTTGTGTATAGAGTACATAGACACCTTCTATAAATGCGTTAGGTAAACCAAGTTTAAAATTCAAAAGAAAAGAGAAAGGTGAGATTTAGTTTGCATGCAGAGTTCGCGATGAAATGCAAATCATAATAGACGTATAGTAGACTTCAAGTACCTATTGCACAGTACCAAAGAAAAGTTTTCAATTTCAGTACAAAGAATACAATAGAAAAATTCATAATGCAATTTTACCTTCCCTATCAAAACGTATATTCCTTAATAAATTTTGAATTTTTGATGCCTCCTACAAGACAATTGTTATTCTTTAGATTAATACCTAATTGATAGCACTGCAGGTTAATATAATTTGACCACGGCTATGTGCAATCAAGATTAAACATCTAAGTCTATACTCTACTAAATATGTGTCAGCTTAGTCAGCTAGAGCTAAAACCATTGTAGTATTGTTTAAAAATATTGCCGGTAATGTCAGTAAACCACTGAAACTAAAACTATAGCATTTCTAGTACATTGTTAGCTTTAATAATAATTTCACACACAAATTCTTTGTATTCATTAAACTACATTACATTTAATACAACTCAATTAGTTAATTACTAACAGGAGACTTGTCTGGAACATTTAAAATGGGTTTGGTAGTTAAGCGAGGTAAAGCGACTGCACTTGTGTGATCGAAGAGTTAGTTTTGAGTCAGATCCGGATAGTTTTTATTGACTAAAAGTATTACTGTATACATGAAGGTACACCGTACACATAAAAACTTGATACTGCCACTACGAGATGAGGAAACTCTATGACACGAGTCGAGTAAGACTATTAGACACAGAGTAAAAACTAGAGACGTGAAATAAAATAACCCGGGCACAAAACTATCCCGTATAGTGTGTGTGTACAACTCGTGTGTTCCATGCACTCGCTTGAGAGCACACAACGACCGACTGAGACTAGAGAGACTTTTAAAGGCAAGTGAAGTGATGTGTTTATGCAAACATGAGATTCTTGGTGTATGTGTTTAATATGATTGAGATGTTGGGTTATAGTTATGGTGTAGTTTAGTGCCAGTCGTGTCGCCTTGGTGGATACCCAGTGCTGTGGTGTCTTTTGATATGCATGTTAGTGTACTTTGCGAAATATTTTATAGGATCATATGAAAACTTGATGGGCTGGCTGTTCGGATTTTCCTTGCAAGCAAAGCTTACCAGTATTTGATATATCATGTATATTGTATAAAGAACACAGCATTTGCTCCAGCTATGGTTTCTTTACATGTAGTAATGGCGATTGAGGTGGATGGATATGAATACTTGACTATGATTCCTGTCAAGTTCGATTTTCCACTTTATGACATAAAGTAAAGTGTGCAACCTAGAGAGACTTAGCGCTTTGTACTTATTCAGAGCATAAAAGCGAATCTCTTTTCCCTCGGGCTTCCCACTACTACTACTACCAATCTCACATACTACAAGTAGACATATAATGCACAATACATATTACATATATACAAATTTTTAACAATCACGTCATATCATATAACATTAGAATGTACCACAGACACAGTATATCTAAAATAATGTACGTTTTTCCATTCTTACTACTCGATTATTATCTTTCCTGAAATATAATTTGGTTATTACAGAGAGACACATCATTTGCCATGCAGTTATGTATTAATAGTTAGTAAGTTTTAAAGTCTAATCAATTCTACTCTGGTGCAGTAATGAGTACTTTACATAAAGAGGTGGTATGTAGGTGATATTTAATTATCTGGACGAGTATTACGTGTTGTAATAGTATTGCCAGGTTCTTTTTATCATTTTCCATACCTAGATGTAGCCATGAAATTAAAATTGGTAGTAAATGGATGTGCAAATTCATCAAGACTGCTGTATCTCTGCATCCAAGGCATATCAATATTTTAAACTAACGCAAATGGTTAAGTGAGTGACTTTGTGTATTTATGAAGTATAATATGTAGGTTTGCGAATCCCTGTGCAGTCATCGTTAGTGGTCTTGTCTGCTGTTTGGAATTAATTACCGCTCCAGAGCTAAGTATTAAGTTTCTGACATGAGTGGCAAAAGCCGTGCTTCAATCTCTAAATATACTTGACTGCTTTGTACTTTGTATTAATGGAGTACCATCTACGTAACCGTTTTTGTTCGGCATACTTAGTTTCTTATGTTTGTGTTTGCATAATGAGTTTAGCACCTGCTTATTCCATACAACACCATTATCCCATCGTCGTTTGTACCATTGGCACAGTCAAAAGTGAGATATGAAATGCAACGTGAAATGATTATTAACGTTCGTTCGGAAAAAATTACAAGTGTAAATATACGCTATACGCTTGGAAAAATTTCCACTTATATTCGTATGGTCTCATCATCCTTTCCTAGGTCTCTTCTCTTATGCGTCGTCTGTTTGGTCGTTGCGTTACATTTAGATAGGTTGATTAGAATTATACAGGTATCTATATAGAAGTATTCTTCGTAAGAGGATTTGGTCACATAAGTATTTTACTGATAATAAGTGCGGAGTGTAGGTCTCTGTATGCATTGTACATGAAAATTGGTAAATATTCAGTATCTGCTTCACGAGGTCCAATTCAGTAGCAAAGAATTGTGAATTTATAAGTTCTGCTTTATAAAACCTACATGTACAAGTGGAATAATAATTTCCACATACCCATATACACTCCTATCTATGTAATAATGAATGGTAATAGTTTGTCTGAATTTTTTTTGACTGCATACAGAATTTACACAATTGAAATTCAATGAAGGCAAATCAGCTCGATGTTTGATTCTGAGCTTATTACTGTGTGTACTTTTCGATTTTATCACAGCACCTGATAGCATTTCTTTGCTAAACCGTTACTGTCTACTTCTCTATTTGGTGTCGGTGTAAAGTGTACCGATAATAATATCCTAACTGACACACAATAAAGATTAATACTAAATCATTGCTTTCGGATATATAATAAAAATAGATATACATGCATAGATAGTACCTCAGACAGAGTATCTCCGCACATTATGTATTCCGTGTACTTTGTACAGCAAAGTAAATAATTCAACAGTCTGTCTGGAAAAATAACTGATTTTGGCGAATCAAGTTTAAAATGCAATGGTAGTGATGCTTTTCACTATCTGGTAATTGAATTCTCATTAACACTTAAGTAAGTTAGAGTGTCTGTATTTAGAGAAACATGTGGCGCATTAAAATTTTATGATAATATACCTGGTATTCTTACATGTGACAATTGAATTCCTTTCCACGCACACACTTAATGTAACACTGCTTGAACAAGTGTATAATAATTGTCCGTAGTAGTATCTACGAAATTGCTCCATATTTTATTATCTGTATATATTTTGCATAATATAACCTACATACCTATTAATTTATCTTATTAGATATACCGTACCATGTGTAATATTTGATAAAGCTGAATTATTGAAATAATATTATGGTGCATGTTCGATATTATGTCTACTCCTTCTTTAATGTCTGCCATCCTTACATTCTACCACGCGAGGAAATGTAGGTGAATGCATACGTAAGTAGTATCAACTATCAACCCAAGGTAATTCAATGAAATAATGATTGTATGCTGTACCTAAAGTCTAAACAATTCTCTGGAGTCACTTATTAGTTACGATATATTAAAACAATGCAATGTTCCATGCATAGGGATGCCAAGAAGAAGTGTCTGGTAACGCATGGTTAAGTGTATGATTATTCTGCACAATAATTTTGCATATTTTTGATTGTGATAGTTGATAGTATGCATATCCAGTAAGTCCTTATATTAAAATTACGTAGTTTATTGGTGGAAGCACAATCATGAAGTGGTTTGATGTAAGTTGGAAATAATAATTATGCCCAAGCACGGCTATTACGTAAGTATAATATGTGGTGCATGTAATGTAGCCACCTAATCAGAAACAACTGAAGAGACCCAGTTTAGACCGGTGTGGCAGGCATCAGGCAACAGTCGGTATATTCTAAGCGAGGCAAGCTACTCCTAGATGTAAAGTAAATAGCATGGAACGGTACGTACAGATAATAATTATGATGGCGTAACATACATAGGAATAAACGTCCATGCATACACATTACTGCAAATATAAGATACCTCTATATAGTCTAAGTCTGCAGGAGAGATGTCTGAGTGCACACACACACAATATTACAGATAAAGAGAGAGAGAGAGAGACACACAAACATAACTAAGACAGAAAAGACGTGTGTGTATGTAAAATGTAATGTAACGTGCACATATAATATACGTTTGGTTTGTAACACATAACATAACGTAACACGTAACGCATCTCCCTAGACTGGAACTTCTTGTCCCCACAAACCAACTCGACTAGTACCAAACCTTTGTACATTGTATGCAGATAGTAAAATAGCTGTATAGGTAGACTATGTGTAAGTAAATGCAATGTAATGTGAGTTTGATGCGGTTAGTAAAGCCAAGCAAACTAAAATCGAGCTCCTGTTTAGAATGATCTCATCATGCAAAGTTTTTAGATGGGTACTGGAGTTGGAGCTGGAAGGAACCAAGCCAAGCCATTGCGCTTTTCGTTGGCAAAAAAATTGAAACTGGTTACATAGTACAACAGCAATACGCGATTTCAGTTTATATACACAATACATACCTAGCAGACTTAGCAAGAACGAACAACTTGTGTTAGTGTCAGTAGCCAACTTCTTGCTCTCTCTCTTTAGTTGTTGGCTCTTCTGGCTGGTGAGTTCAATTCTGGCTGTTGGAGTTTCAGCTTTCCTCCTTGTGCCATCCCATATATTTCTTAGGCTGAACTACTGACTACTATATATCTTGTACAATATTTCTATTGGAGAAGCGAGAGAGAGACGCTTCTTTTTATATGGACCCATATTATATTTTGTACATTCCGACTACTTGTGAAATTCGGCACTTACTTACTGGTAACTGAATCCTCCAGCCAGTTTTACTACTGGCGACCGTTTTTCAACTGTTTGTAATTATGTGCGTTTCTTCAGTTGTGAATTTTCGATTAGAAGCGTACAGATAACATTTAGTGTTCAAATTGAAAAGTGTTTTCAAGGTAAGCGTCTCTTCCAAAGCTGTTTTCACATTTATAATTCATATTTTATGTTTGGTATTTATTTGTCTGCATTTGTGCATAGCTTAACTGAGGGATGGATATGTTAACTGTTAACATAAACAGGCAGATGAATTTAACTAACACAAACAGATTATATTATTTGTGGATTGTGACAAACCATGCCGGGTCTGAGCTTTCGCCGGCTTATATTATATTAAGTAAATAAGTGTATCACTTGATTAAAGTTTCATTACAGCATGACATAGAATCAAAGTACAATTTCGCTCAGTAAGTCCATGTTTATTAAATCCATGTTTAGTAGGTATGTACTGCTTTCTGGTTCAGATTACACTTTACATTAACGCACAATCTCTCAAACTCTCAACTCTTCTGTTTATCTCAACTACTGTACTGAATGAATATTCCTGAGCATTAGTATAGAATGTAGAGTTTGCTGATAAGACAAATAACATTATATTTTATATTTCGTCGTTACTTATATTTATGTGTAACTTGATCAGTGGACTTTCCACACTATAGGTATTACACCACCATTTCGCGTTTTTAGATCTGTCGATTTTTGCATACGAGTTTGTCACTCATACTCAGTTTAGTTGACCTAACCTTTAAGTTGAAGCATTAAGTATGTTAACGATATGACCGAATAATGTCCATATAATTTACTTTCAATTACAACCCATTATAACTATTAACGTTAACATTTTAAGTCTCCAGATATTCTTTATATATGCGCATTGAACTCATTCGGTCTCTGAGTTTTGTTGTTAACAGTTTGTGAGATGTTTTTCTCAATTCCTTTGCCTTTAACATAAGTAACATACCAGGATATAAAAAATATTCTGCTCTTACTTTTCTCATATGTAGAAACGGATTTAGTTTATACAGGAAAAATGTGGATTAAAAATATTACGTGGTTCATTCATTTATTATTTAATTGTATTAGCATTGCACGATATTATCTGCATGTGTGGTAATATCCGCGTCCTGATAAAACGGGAATATTATGTATCTTTAAACATCATGGTGATAATTTCTGATAATGTGCGGTGCACTTCAGAAATGAATATTTTTTCCTTTCGTGTAGTAACGCAATAAAAGTACCTATACTTAAGCGTTGCAACTAATCACCTAATTTTGAGATAACAGCAAAACATTCATGGATTCTCGTGTAATCTCACTTGTATTTTTCCGAATGTAATAATTTAAAATGTCATTTTTTTCATGTAGGATCATTTGTTTGTAAAAGTATGTTACATGAATGACACGGCTGCAACGACATGGCAAAGTACAGCTACATGCAGCATTCTGTTTTTTGCGTTCTACTTTTTATCAGAGTGGGTATATTATAGGAGGCTTACATTTATGTGCCTAAAGGGTTTATTAACTAAACCCAGTATCACATTCTGGTTTCATCTGGTTAGTTAATTGTCTGAATTGTTTGGTTTTTCAAAACTAGTTTTTACCGGATCGCTGTGTGGATTCAGTGAATTTAGTAAAATGCTGTGTTGATAGAACGTTATCATACTGCGAATGGGTGATATACGACACGACACAACATTGAGTTGCATTGTGAGCTCGATAAAAATACAAAGTTAATAAACTTCATTTCATTACTAACTATTTACATAGTGTCGTTTGACGATTTGAAATAGCTGACTTAGCTAAACTTTAGGCGAGTATTAGTTTAAAGACAGTAAAGACACTTAAGTTGGGGCGGTGTCTCTCCTTCAACTCTCAACCAAGCAAAACAACTCACGATGCATACTAATGGCATTTTCTGCCCATGCTACATAATTCAGATATTATTATGGAGGTTTAGTTGCACTTCAGGCTAATTCTACTGATAATATTACATGTATTGTATCAGCAGTACGTGGAATGTGCACAGTTGTGCAGACACACACGTGAAGTTGCAAAAGCCACAGCATGGTTGATAAAACGTGTACAATATTCACCATGTATGTACAAGGACTTTGAATATATTATATAGTCTTATTGACATCAACAACTTTGTGGAAGCAATTATATTGTTGTTGCATATTTCGCCCGAGGGGTTAAACACTATATGAGGCATAATGATACGGTAGCTTTTTCTCTCTATTACCTGCTTCATCTTTTGAACAGACATTTTGCACAGAAAAACACTTAAATTGTACAAAGAAGGTAGTCATTTTGAAACTAAGCGTTTTGTCGTTTTATAATCTTTAGAAAATTACCAATATGGCAAAAATGGCCCTTCTGTAGTAGGTAATAGGCATGTTAATATAAATATAATGATGTCTTCATTTATTATGAAATTTTATCGTCAAATGTGGTTGCATTTGCTGCTAACGTCTCATTACTCAACACGGGAAGTTACTTCTAACGTAATTACTATTTCAATTCCTCCATCATCACGGAGTTTCCTCCATGAGTGAACGATTTTTTATTAGTCTTACTTGCCATTATACAAAGAATTGTCGTAAACTTTGCAGTTCGTTCAGAGAAGTCCACTTGGACACATTTGAGCGAAATGGCTGTTTTCTAACATGTCTTTCGTTTTCTTACACATAAATTTGAGTCTTGTTTGTTGCATTTATACAGTTACAAATTGAAACGAATCGGGAATATTAACGAAATTAAAAATTAAGAAAGTGAAAACCTAATAGTGTTATAGAATTGGATTTGAAGGCAAACATAATAATATTATAATTATAGGTAATTAAGCACTTGCTATAAATGTTTGATTTTTTGAAAAACGGTGTAACTGGTTAACTAGTATGGAAAATAACCGGATATAAATTAGGTTAACTGGTTTGTAGCAGGTGTACGGTGTACCTATGCTTTTACGGTTGTGTACTTTGTACTTGTGTGATAAATGTGACTAACATATTCTGAAACTGTCTTTTTGTAATTCTGTTCCACAATTTTGAAACTTTCCTGCTTATCCTGCTTATCTCTTTCAAAATTCTGCATCGCCTTGTGGATTTCCATTATGCGACCACCATGACCACCACCTTTCCTTTCCTCACCTATGTGTATCTATGATGCATTTCTAAATACTACTCTATGTGAAAATATTCTACTTTTTTCTGTTCTATATTCTGTACCGTGGTTGTATCATCACAACTAAATGTTGCTTTATTTCTTGTCTGCAGTAAAATCCGGCAAAGTGCTTGATTTGGGGATCTTTGAAGGGAATCTGTCGTTGTTGTTCGTTGGTCTGTCTCTTCTGTTGCTGTTGCAAGACATCCGCTACTGCTACTTTTGTGATTTGATCGATGCTACAATGAAGTTAACTTAAATCTAGTCATAATTTTAATTGTGAAATTTCATAGTGTTCATTGAGCTGAGGATTTTGAAAAAGTGAGTGCCTGACCTGTCAGCTGGACTGGACTGTCGTCTACCACAACGACAAGACATTTAGTGCACAGTTGTCAACACATACTGCCATTGCCCATTTACCACCCAGAAGGAAGGTTAGCTTTACACACATGACCGAATAAGAGTCGACTCATTTGAAGAAATCAAGATTGCTCTTCTTTCTCCAACACTGCCATTTCCATAATACATGATAGATGTTCTTCGTCCTATTATAACATTATATAATTTATTTGTGATCAATTCACACCTGATTGTGTGTCAGTATTAGTTTACAAGAGTTTACCCGGTGAATGTGGTGAAAAACTTCTTCCATTATTTGTGAGTGGACGTTTACGAGTAAGTGGTAGCCCCTTTTCCCTGACCTTCAATTGCACAAATTACCCACGAGTGACGTGACAGACTACTTCAAAAAGACCATTTTATTGTGCCACATTCAACAATCTCAGGGATAGCAATATGTCAGCAGCGGCGCATGCTCGAGAGGGGGTAAGTCATTTTCTCACTTTCTTCATTTCATTTCTATATACAAAAAATGAAACGGTAAAGTTCAATTCAGTCGGAAAAGTCTCAAATGAGCTTGTATTCGGTTGGTAAACATCTTCCATGCAAAATACATTTATTCGTGAAGGAATTAAAATTTCTTGTTAATTTCCATGTACAGATTACACAATACATCAATCCTGAACAACATAATGCATGCATATCATTGCTAACCCGCTTTGTCAGTTTAGTATGTTGAGTCATTGTTGCAGTATTTCCTCTTCATTCATAGTTTCAGATTCTACCGACCAAAGCATTATTTTCATCGAAACATCACTCATTCTAGTGAACTCTATTTTCCATGCATTGCTCCGTAATTTCTGTTGTTTAAATTTTATATTTTTGTTTATGTACATCCTCATGCAATGCAGTATATATAAATTCTGACTAATATCGTCAATATCGTAAGCATAATGATTCATGGCTATATGACTATTATGACCAGTTTCTTTATCTGGGGTATCTGAAGAATTTCCTATTGCTAAATACCTTTTCGTTGAATCATTTTTTCCCTTCCCCCTGTGCATAATATTATTTATATAATTTTTGTCGTTATTGCATATTGCATTCCTTTTGTAGTCCATCGACCTAAAAAGTGCAAAATTTTTCCTCACATTGTCACCCTCAATTTTTATGACGTAATTATAACATTATTATGCTTTAGCATAACAACAGGTTTTAGTATCAATTGCTAGTATTTTCAAAATAAGCGTTTACTCTGTTTACCGTTTCTTTCCTGTGTCAGTAAGTGCACAAGGAATTTAATTCAATAATACGGAAGAAGAAATGATGCGTCAATGAGGTAAGTTTTAACAACAACAAGTCAATGCTTTTTTTATTTAAGAGCTGTAGCCTGTACTAGCTAAGATGTGTAATGCAATATTTTATGTGAATTGAAATTACTAATCTTACTGCATGTTATAGCCGGGTTTTACTATTTCACGTTACTCGACTAACGTCATGCCATTTATGTAGAAATTATGTCAACGACTTAGTACAAGAAGAGATAGGGTAAAGGCAGACACTGCAGAAAACAGATAACTTACAAATAAGTTCAAAGGAAGAATTATGCTGTCATACGTTTACATGCAAACAAACTAAACGATAAGGAAAAATCTATAATGGCAAAAATTGTACATAAACAGAGGAGTCACATAATATAGGTTTGTAATATACTTCATATGATGTCTCATTACGAGTATTATTATTATATTGGTGCAAAAGTTATCGCATAAAGTTACTTCCTATGGATGTCATACGGTCATCCATATATCGAATAAATCTCCCACTGGTACAAAAATAAATATAATAATATAGGATCTTCCATTTCATAGTATTCATTTACACTTAAGTTAAGAAACTGGATAAGTGGGGGAGTATAATAATAATAACATATACTACATAAGTAATCCTATCTTTCCTTTTATTTGCAATAAATTGCGTAATATAATATACATAGTAGGTCATCATTTTTAACGAGACTTCGGCTTAGTTTCTGTGTGACGGAATATATAGTAATAAGTTTTTACTGAGTCAAAGTAATTGAATCTGTCCACATCATCATCATTATAAGCAGTCACGTTTGTGTTTGTTTATGCCCGTATATAATGCGTCTTTTCTATAAATATGGGCATAATGTCTTTATAAGGTTTACCACCTACTTTATTACCAAATGATAAGGATAGAACACGCGTTTATTTTATTATATGTACTTATTACTGTTCTTGTGTGTGCATATATATTCTTCTTTCTTAGTATGGATTAAGCTCTATGAAAACAGCACACCACCACAAACATAAGATCCTATACACTTGTTAAGATTACTTATATAGGGTGCAATAATCTTAGGAAGATTATTGTACGCGTTCATGTATCATGCTTATCGCCATTGCTAAACTGTGCCGTATGATATGTGTGTAGTGAGATTAAAAGAAGGAAGGAAATGGCTGGATATATATCCTAAGTATAGGGATTCGGAGATTTGCAAAAGTAACTGATAGGCCCATGTATACAAAGAGTGATGATTTAATTAAGGGGAGGGACTGCCCTATTAATCCATTGTGAGTGAGTGACTTATAGAAATCATCAATTTAGAAAATCTGACAAATCTCAAGTAGACATAATTAATCTCGTTACTACTAACTTAATTATTTAAGTGTAATGTGCAATTGTTATTTTAGTTTAGGTACTCTGTAGGAATTAATTCCATTATTGCATTGCATTCCGGATTATTTGTATTTACTTTACAAATCGTATAGTTGTACTTCATGTAAATGCATATAATATTTGTAGGGAAATATAAACATTTAAAGGCATAGTTAAATATGTTGGGAACTGCATAAATAGTAAAACAGATCGGTTTCCACAATATTCAGAATTGAAAGTGGCACTTTACATTAGAAGCATGGCATAGGTAGTATGGTTGAATATTGCAAGAAAACAAAGACATGAATTGCCTTGGAATGGAAACCATTTGAGAACGAGGAGGGTTATAATTAATTCATTTCAAGTTCTAAATTAAATAAGCTGGGGTCACCCTGCCGTGAATGAAATGATTTGTGTTCTAAGCCTTGCCTTGGTGACTTCTCTCCCTTTTCTGTGTCCTGCTGTCTGTGTGAAACGATCATACTGTATATAAGTTGACGTCTGTTTGTTTGTGCTGTAAATATTATTATGACAGTTGAATGTTGAAGACACACTATCTACCAGTAATGTTTTCGGGCATGAGCATCGAGCTCTCTGGTACACTACAGCTATAAAATATATTTGTAATTATTATTAACTCTGTGGGTTTACACGCGCAGACTTGCACACACATACAAATAATACTAAAGGGCAAATCGGAATGAGTAATAAAGGAAACCATTCTGTACATGTGAATTTAAAAGAGCATTTTGAAAGGATTTTATTAGTTCGGGACAATGCTCTTAAGACGTATGAAAAGAAAGGGCCAATTTTAGCACCACCACCACCAGATTTTCAGTAATTAAGATTTATTGGCAAAGTAAGCTATACATATGGATGTCATGTGTTCTCTTCATGTCTCCTTTTGCCATCAACTACACTGCAAGACTGCAATGTACTTCTCTGCAAAAGTAAGTAGAAATAATGTATATACCTCTATACTGTACTCTTGCTTTGTGCTTTAGTTTAGACTTTGACTTGGTTCTCATTGGCTTTGCAAAACCTCGAATGAGTAGTCTTGATTTAACTCTTTGCTATAATTCTCCAATGAATACAACTACGGTACTTGTACTTACTTATATAATGTAACAGTACCATCAGTATGTAGTAATCAGTATTAAGCTACCAAGAGTACTTTTGCATAAAGCTTGGTTAGACTTTAGAACCGGGTTTTTGCTTTATATATCTGTCATTCGTACTCTGATACAGTACACTTAATACCATTCGCACTCGAAGTCAAGTAGCTAGTAGTGCTGAATAATGAAAGCCATGGCAGTGCCGAGGTAGTTCATTTGAGAATATAGAGCATGTATATCTGCAGTAAATAGTATTAGAATATATCTACATAGTACATACCCATTTCTTGTATTTACAAAGGAGAATAAGTGTGCAGAGGGCCAAAAGGAAAGCTTAGTCAAGAGGCTGTGCTCTTTTTGTGTTCAGACTTAAGACAGACTTTTTGGCTTAAATGACGGCCTGTTCCATTCCCAAAGAGTTAGACGAACTGACTCGGCTAAAGCAGAATAATATTTGAGTGTTCTCTTTCCTTGTCTTTGATCTACCTCAGGATCCAGTCGTGCATTTGCATATTACGCAGAGTTTTCTCCTTGTAAAATAAAAAACGGAGATTTTATATAAAATCTTCGCTTCAATTCATGGGCTAAGTAAACGAATTTCTTTACTGGATTCGTTGTTCCAGATTTTTATAATGAAGATTGCGAGAAAGGAGATAACAAAGAGTTATCTCGCGGCAACCAACTTAATTCTCATTATAAACAGATTTGAGTGTTGTCACTTGCACTCATCACAAAATAGAAAAGATTAAGGCTGATACTAAAAAATAATGATTGCTGCGAATACACTTGCACGGTATAATCTGAGAAGTCAAGGCTAGACAGTTATTTTGTATTTCAGACAGAATTCAATTTAGAATTACGTGATCAAACACACAAAGGATTTTAAAAGGATAATAAAAATGTGGAATATTTTCTATTTTTGTAATGGAAAAATAATTTCGAATGATAATTAATGATGGAAAAGTTCTAGGAAAATCTAAAAATATCTTCATTTAGATTAACTTTGTTTACTGAATACGAAGGAAAGTGCCTATCGTAAAAGTAGGTTTTTCTGTTTATCAACTCTTTAAAAAACGATGATGTTGTAAGTATTTAAGAACTGATGCATTCAGACTCTTAATTTATTGTATAGCTGAACTACTTTCGATAAAGTTTGAATACAAAATACCGTTTCGTGTACAGAACACTTTTTGCGCATTTAAACAATATAACTTACTAGATAACAAAACATAAACATAAATAATTAGGGTTAATACTTTAAGCAGATTGTATAACAATTGTACATGGGAATCTACATTGAAATCGATATCCTTATGTAACTTACAAAATAGAACGTTTCGCTGCAACTAAACGTGTTGTAGATATTTGCAGAAAACATTATTCGTATTCCTGACTGCCGTCGCATCCATTTTTCAGCGTGAGATTGCCTACATCCTGAATTGCAGTTTATATAGCTCTTAGGAACAGACACACACACGTTTAACAGCACTGCTTTTACTTACCCCAAGAGACTGAACTTGGTCAGCACTATTTTTACTGACGACATCATTCCTCGAGTAAAATGTACTTAGAAATTGAAGCTTGCTTTTATTTTCATAAATAAAAAATCAGCTTAACTGAAGGGCAATAGAAAGTTCACTTGACCACGGTCATATAATGCTTTTACACACATTCATGACGTAAAGCATGTTCATGTTTTCAGTGCACAGAAGTAGTTTTTAGTATCCCAGTTTATTCTTCTACTTCACGAATAGCTTCATACTAATATAGTCAAAAGGGATTTGTCAGCACTATAAGTCTTTCGAATTTCATTATGTCTGAGGAAATCCTCTTTACATTTAAAGGTTACTTAAAACCTAATCTAAAGAAATACCTTTGCATGTAGCAACGAAACACTATCACTTATCACTCTTCTATATACAAACTGACGAAAACATGACGTCAAACAAAAGTACCAGTACACAATTGTTCTACAAAATTATACACGATGCATTTTCTCAGTTTCTGTTTGTAAGTTGATGCAAGGTTCATGAATGGATAGTGATAGTGGTGATGTATATAGCAGGGATTATACTACCCTTAGTTTACTTTTCAAAACACGAAACAAAAATCATCAATGTGATTTTAAATATCTTTTAACAAAGTTTAAGTACTATAAGATTACCGATGTATGCAATGCATGCAGTATAATTCTTCTAACGCAGTTTTCCTTTAAAATTGAAATAAGTAAACAAGTACCTACCCAAAACATTAGCATTAATGCAATGAATGCACAAGAGAACTTCACCTTTACTTGTACAAGTGACATAATTATAGCAAGAATTCAATACATTACATTCTCATTAGAACAACTTACCGAGTAGTAAGTGAGAGATAAGAAAAGTAAAGAACCACAAACCATAACCCACATAAATCCCATATCGCCTATATACAATTTGAATAGTAATGACCACAGAACACAAATACTTATGGAGGGAAGGAGAGATAATGACATAAAGGTATTATTATAATCTTTTAGTATTTCCCTGTTGCATGTTAATATTTATTTTCTTGAAGACCCTCATTTGATGACGGTATCATTTTTACATGACGCGTACTTGCTTATCTTTTTCAATAAGTAACTTAGAATTGTGTACGTACTCAATGAATAATAAATGTTTACGTATTTCATTTATTCCATTAACTCCGTAACACTATAACAGTCAAAGCCACACAGACTCGTTGTTTGCAGTCTTTTATTCTGTAGTAGTGGAAAAGACTCGTACGAATAAAGTGCTCCATAAGGTCCTCTGTTTTTCGTTCATCAGTATGTGTGTGTTTTGTTAAGCTTTAAGTTCTACGTTTTCGTGTTCTAGTCATAAAATAAAGTTACTACGAGTTCTACTGCCACTAAATATACACCATGCCATACAAACGGGTAAAGTATACATAAAATTGCACAGCAACGTACATTTTGTCTGTTGTTAAACTTTCTCTTTTTAATATTGCATTTCATTTGTTCTGCGTACTTTCATCAACCTTTTCTTTATAGGAGCGTGTTTCTCAGTGAAACATTTCACTCAGGTTGCAGTGTAGTTAGCAGAATAAACCTTCATATTATCATGTTCAGGTATTTGCAAAGTATACCTACCTAGCTACAGCAAAGTGCGTTTTTTCGACGTGTTCTGTTAGTAGTGTAGTATCTGTAGTATTCCGAGGCAGGGCAAAAAGAGGCAACCAATTTGAGTATAATATTATGTTCTCATGATTTAAAAATAAGGAAAGTTCATGTCAGAGCATCCCAAATTGACGTACATAATACATAATTCTGAAGCTCCCTAGGCTATTTCTTGTTTCGTGTGTACTCCATTCATTCTCCCTCCTGTCATAAATCTAACTACTACGGAGAGTGACGCGATGAGGCAAACTAAGATTTGAAATCTGGCAAAGCCTGTCAGAATTTATTCGCGATGACTGAAGTTTGTGTATACTTACTGTCAGTTTATAGTGCAGAAGACCATAGGAGTGAGTACCTTGTATATTTATGACATGATACTTCTTATTTCCTTATTATTACTTAGCTCACTCTAACTACTAAACCCAAATGCCTTATCTATATATAACACAAATAATCTTATACTACTGTGTAAGTAGAACCGAAGGCTGGATAGGAGTAGTAGTAGCAAGTAGTAATAGAAAGTCAGAAATTGACATAACATACTTAGTTAGCCAACAGAGGATGAATGACAGACGGTCATATGGGATCATGATCCTTGCGGAGAAAACACTTGCTATACAATTTCAATGCCTACTTATATTGGACCACATACGTACAAAAATATCACGAATTATTGATAAACTTATGTAGTTCGGTAAGGAATATTCTGTATCAATTTAACCATCACACCACTATATGTGCTAAGAAAACTTCTAATATTTATACTACACATTGGTCACATATCACGTAATTTGGTATAAGTAGCATAAACTAAAATTTTTATTTCGGTTTAAAAAATGATTCATAATTATGTAGTGTGACCACAGTGTGGATGTATTATTTCGAAATCTTTGCCTATAACATTACATCAGTCTTGGAGGATAGCTATGAATTACAAAATTATCAGTTCACGTTTCAAAAATGTAACTCTTAAAATGTAGGCTGTACATAATTGTACATAATATTATAGGTATTTCATTTAATGTATAGATATTTATTTTAGGTTCCATTTAGCATTTTGTTGTATTGTAAGATTTTGTTTTCTAGTATCAAGCTATAGGTAGCTCATTAGTCTACACGCGATCATAGGAAATTACCGTAGGTTGCTACAGTACGTCCCCACACCATTTTACAAATACTTGTTTTTCTCCAAATTGGGGGGTAATTCCGCTGTTTTTCTTTCTTGGGATTATAGTA
>JABASD010003265.1:0-21083 GCA_019776165.1 Pogonognathellus flavescens
AAGCTTACGGTAATAGCTTCTACATACATTCTACTTCTCATGTTTTGTTATATTCATCCTCTTTTTTTGTCTGTGTTTTGACGATTCATCCATTTGTTAATTCATCCATTTCTTTAGAAAAATTAATTTCTTTTTTAGAAAAATTAATTTCTTTTTTTGTTGGATTAATATTAAGTCATATTTTAACTGTAGTCGACTCCACTCCTGATCGCACTTCCACCAGCAAAATCTGCCTACTCCGACGATAAAGTTAAAGGGATCAGAGGAAGAGAGAGAGAGAGATAGAAGGGACATGTAGATACAGCAAATATAAAGAACATTAAATTGAGTTCTGTTCAAAGGGCTGAATTGGCTTGTCTGGTGAAATATTCGAAGCATTCCACGATATTTTGTAGTAGTGGTAGTAGTAGTAGCGGAGGAATAAGTACACTAAAGAGTTGTGGTGGAGTACAAGAGGAGGACGTACTTTTACACAAGGTACCTCTCTTCCTACTAGAAATGATTTCCGTTCCTTTCATATCCAGACTTCGAGTAAAACAGCATGCTTTCCATATAAATATAGAACGGGATGGTAGAGTATTATGTTATCTTGATAATTTTCATCTTCGTGTGTGTGCTCTGCAAATAATTACCGACTCACAATTGCAGAGTCGTCGTTCTAATAATATAGAAAGTTATGACAGAAAGAAAGTTGCGGGAGCCAAGTAAATTGGGAAGTCTTTATAATATTATGTAGGTACAGATGTACTTTCATGTACAAAATATATGTGAATTTATCTTGATCATGTTTCTTCCGTCTTTCACATCCTAGTAGTCCTACCATTCCCTTGATTCCTCATCAGTTAATATCTTATGGCAAATTAGAATTCAATCCTCAACTTCTACTATAACTACACTTGCATAACTTTCCTTGCTCAATATGAATCCCATATTGTATTACTATAGTAAGTGGCGGAAGCTACTTTATGCTTGTGCACATCACGTCTGTGTATCCATCCGTTTGCAAAACAGCATAACATGTTATTTTTGCTTATTCCATATAATAGTGATTACTCTGATTACCATGACCTTTTATTCGATTTTCTTTGCGATTCCCCCATATACAGCGTGCAGGTCGTTCCTTCTAAAACAAAACTATATTATTACTCTGTGTTCTGTTTAATGAAATTACAAAAAATCTCCGCCCACCATTACTATTACCAATATCAATCTAAGCAAACAAAATAATCACATCAATTTGCAGAAAAGTCTTACGCTACTTTGCTACACCCACTCACCTGTTTGACCGTTTTACTATTAGTAGTAGTATTATTACGTGCATGTATATGTAATATTCTTGATATTGAACATAGAATCTGGAGGCAAAGATTGAATTGCCCTCGATGTGTGGCGAAGCGTAATGGGGTAATATATTATAGTATGTGCTAGTATTGGAGAATTTCAAAGGTAAAAGGATGAGTTTTGAATGCACGAAATTGTTCTAATCAGCACAAGGTAAGTTTAATAATTAAGTGGCATGCACATGTAATACTGCATACATTTTAAAACACACATCAAAGGATTTAGATATTACTTTTATACTAGAATTGCTTATAAGCAGTAAACCAAACATTTTCGCCACGTGTTCATCAACCTTAGGGTATAGTGTCCAAATAACATCAGTTTATTTGAAGCATTTGCATTCATGTGAAAGAGAACGAACACTCTGGAACAAAATATTCATAGTAGTAATAAAATTGAATTTCAGTCATGGTTGTCCGGTTGAAGTAGTAAGTGCCTACAGCGATCATGTAGTTATTAGTTTGAGCGTAATTCTTGAGTATATAATGTAATTTCTGCTTAAATGAATACTGCTTGAGTAGGTAAATGGTTAGACAGTCAATTAGAATTCCATTACTGCCAGCAACTTGAGAAATGAATTGTGAAACTTAGAAGCAAAGCGAAAATTTATTGGATTGACTTGTCATCTTAATTGTCATTCATTTGAATTAGTTTCTATTGCAAGTTTACAAACAGAGAATATTAGGTTTGTGAAGAATTCGCGTATAAAGTAAATAATGTAAGGTAACAGATTTCAACAAGATACGCTCGACAAGTCAGCATGTAATTTTCTTGTCAAACTCAACGTGAGAATTTGAGAGAAGATAATTATGACCTCCACGCAAACGATAATCGTTAACAACATAGTTTAGTAGAAAATTTGTCCTTTTTATACAGAGTCAATGATAATTTTAAATATCTGTTATAGAATTATGATAGCCGTATTATTAATGGACTGAGAATACTATCAAATTGTTTAAAAAACAGCACAAAAACGATGTAAAATGTGGGTTATAGTTTTACATCTATACTTGAATTAGCACACATGGTGGACTTTGAATGAATAGTGAACTTTTAGCTATTTCTTTATTTAGCTAACTCTTTTCAAATCATTAATTTTATTGTGAAGACTTGAATAAGAACTGCTAGCAAGCGTGAAATGAAAGAAAAATGATCTAAAGAGTTCAAAGAGTGTTTATTTGCTTTAGACTTCCTGTCAAATATTCCTTTAAAAAGTGTTACATTGAAAAGATTACTTTGAAAGCTATGTCTTACAACAAATAATCTGCTGTAGTTTTAATGTAATATTGAGTCTCAAATGTCAAATGTCTCCTTTAGACCTACTGAGTTCTTAAATTCGTAACAAAAAAGCTTATCGTCAGTAATGAAAGTTATTCTGACATTTATGTGTGTTCAAAAAGTTTTTAGATTCTGCTTATCTCACGGTTTGTCGCTTTATTTTCCCACTTAACAAAAGTTATTGAAATATTAGCAGCAGTAATACAACTATTATCAACAGTATAATTCTTCTATCTCGTTGTAAACAAAATAATGAAAATAATCAACAATTGTGATCTGTCCAGATAGGATAACAATGATTCACAAAACTTTGGATGATCTCACAACATTGTTTCTTCGTAGCTATTTATGTGGAAGTTATTCGAGCTGCAAAAATTGTTCACTTGAAATGCAGTCTTTGCTCCAAACGAAAATCCTGGATAACATACCAAGATGTTGTTTCTGTAAGACCTTGATGAATACTCTGAACATTGCTATTTTATTGGAGAAAGTTTGAGAGAAAGTAATTTAGGGCAATCATAATCGCCAAGGACAAATGTTGTGTTGAATCGTGCACTTATCATCACTAGTCATCTCTCACCAAACTCAATTATTAGTAAATATTCGCAGAAAAAACATTACCATTTTGATAGTAAAATATGCGCTTAAAAATTGTTATTTTTTATCTGTCTTTAAAATCTCAGTTACTAACCAAGAAAACTTACTTTTTAATAAAATTACAAAATGTACTATCGGTTATGTAATTAATGTATTTATTTGAACATGATTCCCTTATATAAATGAAAAGCTATTAAGCAGTTATTATTAACTCCAGACAAATTTCATAAAATATGACTCACGGTGAAATAACCACAAATCAATTTTGTCTAACTGTCTTCACAAACATATAGCACGTTCTTACATATCTAATATACAAACATACTTATTTTATCATATCCGCATTTATCCAAATTATCTGTAAAAGTACACTGTGATTAAGTAAATAAACGTGCATGTATTATCTATACATTACTCCAATCACAGATGAATACCTTATTATTATTATCAACGTTGTTGACGTATACATATAGAAATACATTATATTCTAACAAGTACAAAGTGCAGCCACATGATGCAATTTGAAATGCACATGAAACAAAAGAGAGGTTGTCATTTATTCTGTCTACACAAAGAAACTACATGTCTCTAATGCATTACATACGATACGATACGTCCATACGCAAACAATATGTGGTCGTTTTTATGGCAAAGTAAAAGGGATTTGGGTTGACACTTGCACAGTATCCTTTTGAATTTGGAATTATATAATAGCACTATTGGTTTATAAGGTGGAGTGTGCAATCTACTTTGTTCTGTCATTCATCGGCGTTGAATCAAACCCGAGCTTTACATATAAACTTAAACAAACACGTCCGTAAAGGTAAAACTGTGATATTTAGTTTTCTATGGGCAGAACACGGAGAGAAAGACAAAGACAGAGAGATAGGGGTAAATCGAGATGTAATGTAAAAGTGAGTGAATACGTTGAGGGCATAAAGCGTGTCCATTTGTGTGTAGTGTGTGTGTTTGTGTGTGGTGGTAAAAACGGGAACGGGAAGGTGATATATGTAGTGCATAATGTTTAGTATGGACATGAACTGAGCCAAAGCGCACGTCACTCCTTTTTCTAATGTATAATGCTACAAAACAGGAGCGCAAAAGTGTAGTGAGAATATGTACTGTGAGTACTCTCTCTATTCTCTCTCTCTCTCTCTGTGTTCTCTCTATTCTACTCGTATGTGTACACACATTATAATAGAACCATTCTCCACATCCACTTCTATAAGGCATCTCACACAATTTCCATTCCCGGCACCGAGAAAGCAAAATAAAAGCATGTGCCTATAAGTTTAGCTTTAGTTAACTAGTTGGCCATGCTATAGATTACATACAAACAAGAAACAACATATTACTACACTACTACTACTTCTTCTTCGTCTTCTCACGAGTAACTACTGCTACGCTACATTTTCGGAGTTGTAGTAGTAATAGAAGTCGTGGCTGCTGCAAGTATGTAGTGCAGAGTACAATATACAGGGAGTAGCATTGAAATGGCATGGCAAAGCGACTGTGTTTTCTCTGTACGTCTTCTGCTGCTGCTCAAGTCACTCCGAACTTGTATTTCCACTAGTAAGAGTTGTAGGAGACGTAGTAGTAGAAGAAGTTAGCATTGGTCCTGGTGCTGTGAGAGAATACTACTACACTACATAATATAAGTTGCACAACCGTGGCTGTGGCACATCTAAAAGAGTCAGGCAGCAATAAACGACGATGCGCCAACAACCAACCAGCCAGCCACCACGACCAGAGAGAATCCTGGAATGATTGTGTGAGTATTCTTGAGCCAGCAGCAGCAGCCGATTTGGAATCGCAAACTCTCGCCTACTTCGCATACTCTCGTCCTAGTTGTTTCCTGGCAAGCTCCCCTGCCTGACGCGTTCTTTTCGTAAAAATATACAGAAAAATTCTTCTTCTTATTCTTCTTGTTCAACAGTCGTGTCGTGTGTGTGTGTGTGTGTGTCTCTCTCTGTGTCTACCAGCATGAACACGGACTCTCAATAATTTTCACATTTTATTCACATTTTCTAGCATGTCACCCTCTATTAGACTTCCTGGCTTATCTCCGAACACTTCGTGACATATGAGTGTTGCTCCAAACTGAAGAATTGCTTTTCTATTGTGACTTACTGTCATTTCACCCCGCACTTGGTTCTAAACATTAAAGACAAAAACCCCGAACCGTAGAGTGAGATTTACAAAAGTCACGAGTAATTGTGTCGTGTGCTCCCGTAGTCTGCTCTCTGGAAGCAGCATATTATCTCTCTGTATAGGTGTAGAATGTTTGTGGTTGGTGCACACGAGCAATTCGTTGTCATTGTGTCACAATGCATCGTGTGACGACTATTGTGTACATGCACTGCTGCTCTTACCACAATTACAATTCTGAATTTTGATGTCCGCAAATGTTTTACCGAGTCAGAGAAGCTCAAACGAACCGAGAACATCTTTCGCAGTCAGTTTCAAACCCCTATTTGTTTTCTGTGGAGTGTGTTTAGTGCTGATGTGTGAGAAAGTCGTTTGAGCAACATGACTTACACAAACTCCTTTTATAGTCTCACAGTTCACCAGCAAGTCCACAAAGAGATGCCTGCTGCACTTAAGGTGGTCGTACCTGCACTACTACTGCATAATCTCTACTCTCGGTAAAAACCTTTACATGGACAACATGTTGTTGTGACAGTGCAGATTTTGGCAATGTGCATTCCATTTAGTACGATATATACAGGCACCTGAGAGAGAAATCGTGTAAACAGACACTGACGATATATCACGATATACACCAGTAATTTCTAACCCGAGAGAAAAATAAATGGACAGATTTTTATGTAATTGTTCGTTTTACTATTAATCATTTCTGTATTGAGTGTAATTAAACTACAATCGCAAGAATACAGTACTCCCTACACACATTTTATTCAGTGTACAAGAGGAAGATTACAAAGAAAAATGCTCGTTTGCCAGCGAAAGAAATATTAGAGAGGAGTTCGTAGTGAAAGTGATTACTATCCAATGAATTCCCTAATCATCTGGACGTAGTTGATTCCTTTGATATGTTTCTTCATCGCGTATTCTTTCTTTAACGAGTTTCTAGGTTTATATGATATTAGGTTGCATTCTAGGAATGTGTGAGCATACTCGGAAAGTGCAAGAAATATAAATGGTAGGGTATAAATAATAGTTAAGTAGAAGAAGGGATACCATTACGTACACACAAATAGCAAGCAAGGAAAACTTGAAATTGTTTCTGCACATAAGGATAATCATAGAGAGAGAGAGAGAAACGGTGTTTGAAAACAAATACTGCTGCTACTACTAGGGTTGGATTGAGAGACCCATTTGGGAACAAGATAGAGAGAACCTGGTAAAGAACTGTGTGAAGTGTGTGGACGTGGAGTAGTAGAACAGGTGAGATGATAAATGGGGGAACTGGGAAGTGTAAGAATGTCTTGCTATGTATTTGAGGCTAGAAGGCCGTGGACTGTGAACGGCTGCAGAGACTGTGGCGGAAACTTGGTGGCATTCGCGTGAAGAATGAAAATAAGACGAACATGTGCTAATTGTTCAAGGTTCATTAAAAAACGATTTTCGAGCACGGTTCTAGAGACTTGTACTTTTTAACTGGTGTGCAGTGGTTGTTGACAGTAGTAGTGGTGGGTGGTGGTGGAGGAGGTGGAGAGGTTGACGTCGTGGAAGACGAACCGACAAAACAAGAATTTTCTCGTGAGACGGAAGAAAGAAATTAGGAGGAAGATTGTCAGCATTAGCAGCATTAGAAGGTGCAGAAGAAGTGAATGAAGATGTGAAGAAGTTTGATGTTCCAAAATTATCAATGTAGACATTTTTGGAGCGGTGAAGAAGGGACGGTGCTGTAATTGTGATATTCGAGCAACATTCCTCCGCAAGGAATGGCCTCGGTGGCGGCTTGGTTGCCGTTTGCACGAGCGGCGGCGATCGGGTGGGTACCGATCGCCACAAATCCGCTACCCCCACCGCCGGTTACAAAAGACCGCCGAAAAGCGGATGATGAGAAACTGCTCATCAATGTGTCTGGCCGTAAATTTGAAACGTGGCGAAACACGTTAGAGAAATATCCGGACACTCTGCTGGGCTCCTCAGAACGAGAATTTTTCTACGATGAGGATAGCAAAGAATACTTTTTTGACCGTGATCCCGATATCTTTCGTCATATCCTCAATTATTATCGTACTGGGAAATTGCATTACCCCAAACACGAATGTCTCACAAGTTACGACGAAGAGTTGGCTTTTTTCGGCATCTTGCCCGATGTCATCGGCGACTGCTGCTATGAAGACTATAGAGACCGTAAACGGGAGAATGCAGAGAGGCTGTTGGACGACAAACTGTCCGAAAATGGTGATCAGGCCCTGCAGCAATTAACAAACATTCGGCAGCGCATGTGGCGAGCCTTTGAGAACCCTCACACGTCCACAGCCGCCCTGGTGTTCTACTACGTGACCGGCTTCTTTATTGCAGTGTCTGTAATGGCCAATGTTGTTGAGACAGTGCCCTGTGGCAAATTGCCCGGCAAGGGCGGAACTCTCTCATGCGGTGAACGCTACAAAACTGTATTTTTCTGTTTGGACACGGCATGTGTCATGATTTTCACAGCTGAGTATCTCCTCCGTCTCTTTGCGGCTCCTGACCGGTGCAAATTTGTGCGGAGCGTCATGAGCATCATTGATGTCGTTGCCATCCTCCCTTACTACATCGGCTTGGGCATCACTGACAACGACGACGTGTCCGGAGCCTTTGTCACCTTGCGAGTTTTTCGGGTTTTCCGCATCTTCAAATTCTCTCGGCATTCCCAAGGCTTGCGCATTC
This sequence comes from Pogonognathellus flavescens, assembly GCA_019776165.1. Taxonomy (NCBI): domain Eukaryota; kingdom Metazoa; phylum Arthropoda; class Collembola; order Entomobryomorpha; family Tomoceridae; genus Pogonognathellus; species Pogonognathellus flavescens. The sequence goes on from JABASD010003265.1 coordinate 8,062, forward strand.
TCGGGTATACGCTCAAGTCGTGCGCCTCAGAATTAGGCTTTCTTGTCTTCTCCCTGGCCATGGCCATCATCATCTTTGCCACTGTCATGTTCTATGCCGAGAAAAACGTCGAGGAAACCAACTTCACTTCCATTCCGGCAGCCTTCTGGTATACCATTGTCACCATGACCACACTTGGGTAAGCGCACCACATTTTTATTCTTCCAAACCAACTTTACACATTAATCCTCTTCATACTCCACACTTACAACAACCATCACAAATTCACGTCACTCTATATGTACACATGCAATCTACCAACACACAAACCTCTTCAAATCAACCAAATCGTCATTGTCGTCCCGTGAAATATTTTCCCCTTCCGTATAAATTCATCTCTCTCTCCTTCTTTCTACGAATACCTAACTAACTGTAAGTGGAACATCGGGTAGAAGCATTGCCTTACCAGTAGCTATAAATCCACTCCTTCCTATATATACTCCCTATGTCTCTGTCTGTGTCAACTGCCTACCTCAATCTTTCACTCTCTCTCTCTCCTCCAATACACTCTATGCCTACCTCACTTATATGTACTTAAAAACGAACACATTCTCAGCATCGGCTTGTTTTCTTTCCATAATGTCCCCCGTGGGGAAACTCAATAGCTAGACTCATCGCTAACTAAATCATGCACAGGATGGAATTCTTAACGAACTTTCTCGAGATACAACAAAGGCACTTCTGATAATGCCACTGCTCCATGGCAAACTCCAGGATGTCTTTTTCATTTTCCCTGCCACATTCATCGATGTATCTTGCTTTCACCAGACACCTAACCCATACAACATTATTCTTGACTACAAATACCTTCCTCCATGTCATTCTTTATTTACTGTCATTCTCCGCTACTTCTGCCATCAACTCTTGCCCTGACCTAACGATCACACACGTCTATACATACACATTCTATTATTATACTTTTAAACAATCACTGTGTATACTTTATTAGTTATTTCTAGGACCAGGCATAAGCTCATAATTTAAACTCGGGGTTTTTTGTTGTTAAATCAATTTTATGAAAAATGCGACATGCTTTATATACACTTGTTTATAGAAGTCGAGGGTTCTAATAATAATTGGTCAATAGAATTGGACAATATTATGTATGTGAGTAGGATTTATTTGTGTTAGTCGTATTTAGGTTAGTAATTTTTGGTGAGAGTAATTAAGAGGAATGGATTGGTTGATAGAAACCGTTGATACGTATAGCCATAGTTGTTTCCACACTTGGACATATTTACGACCTTCTCTGTGTGTGCCATACTAGTGGTATATGTACGTACAGAAAGAAATCAATTTTTTGTTGAAGGTCGTATAACATAGTCATATGATACTGTGAGTCGTAACACATTTCCAGTTTATTTTATTGGATGTCTGGGGATTCGAGAGGGGATAACTCTAGAGATATAAAACGCCTTAGGGTTCTTGTTGTGATTCTTGTAATAATTAAATGGTTGGGTATAAAATCGACTGCAGTAAACTAAAGTTGTGTCATGGAGAACATAGAAGAACAGAGAGATCTTCATGAGCTAACAATTTTTTATCGGCGAATCAGGGCAGACGGAAATAGAATGATAATTGGGACCTAAGGGAAGAAGGAGGATTGTAGTAAAACCATTGTACAGTTATTTTGTTATAGTGTCGTTGTTAGTCGCTGAACGTGTTGGAAATGAAAGAGAAAACGATACAGGGAACTGGGACTATAGGGACAATCGCATCAGAGGCGTCTCCAAAGACTTTGTGAATAAGATTGGCAGTTTGTTGGGCGATTTTCATGTGATGTGAGGATCTAGCAATAAGAAGTAGGTTGACTGAGAGAATGAAAATGACCTATTGGCATCTGGGGAGTCATTCTTCAATATCTCTAACGATTCTAAACTTCTTCATCAAATCTTTAGGTACTATATGTCTTGTGTCATGCATGTCAACTGCGACTGCCATGGCTTCTATTAGCAACACCAACTTTCTCTATTCCCCATGACAATGTTATTATATTATACAAACTTGTGTTTTTAGGATGAATCATATTGGCCATTATGCACCGTCGGGTTACACAAACACACTACGAACAGATGACTACATTGTTCTTTGTGACTCCTTCCCGAACTTCTACTCACACAAAACACTTATGGTGACATATTTCCAACTTATGACAAACTTACGTTGCAACGGAATAGCAATAATAACACTTGATGGCACAAGATTATCCTCTACTTCCGAATTTCCAGTTTCATCATAAATGTGAAATATATATTTTAATAGGACCAAAACCAATAAAAATGACAAATGCGGAGTTAACGTACATAGTAAATGCAGCACGGGATCTTTAGTGCTCTCCTTTTATTTCAAGATATTATTATGATGAATAAACGAAAGGAATAAAGTTTCCTTAGGTAGATAATATCAAAATGGTTCGCCCTGCCAATTTTTCAAGTTTCAGTGTAATTTATGACTATTGACAAAATAATCAATAAATATTTCACATCGGGTTTATGTAGTATGTAGGTAGTCAATATTTTTTGTGAGTTAGAATGTAAAAGGTCATTTTTATTTTAGAGGTCAATTTGAATTTAGAAAGGCTCATGGGCGAAATACGTAAGAAGTTTGTCCTAATAAATTAACTCCACTTGTGCTTCATTTATCTTTTTGGTCCACAGCAAAAAGTGCTTGCTGGGTTTAACCCGTATGCACATCAGGTACATCTGTGCATGTCATAAAAGATAATGTTTAGTTTATACTTTATACGTATAAGGGCTCGAGGTACTTAATGTCTTCCTATGCTGATAATATTATGAAAGTTAACAACGACAAAGACGATGAGGTTTTAATTCGTTTATATTGTTGGAAGTTACATAATGAGTTTTCACAGGCGGAGGCGGGTAATTATTTCTCGTTTCCTTTGTGGGAAGTGGGAAAATGTATACAAAGTATATAATCGAACAAGCTTAAGCTCCATATGTATGTGGAAAGGTGCTTAATTTTTTTCAAACACGTTGTTTATATACCTAAGCCATATTTCTTTGTGTCATTTTAATTGAAGATTAAAAACATGTGGTTGCAATATTGTCACCTAACATCACAGCCATCTTCATGCACTTTCTTCTAAGCTTAAACAGTATAAAACTCACAAATGAATCCTTATGCAACGAGGGCAAAGAAAGATTTAGATTTCAATATATTATACTTTTATCTGTAATTATTATTATGATTATTTGCATCTAAATGAGAAACAATAGGTCTTCACTTTCTCATGCAGATGCAAATAAACTTGGTTCGAAATAAGCTTTCTGAAAATAAAGTTGTTTAACTGAACAATTTTCTGTTAAATTAAGTCCCATATGCTTAAATGCCTTTGCAATGTTAATGCATTTACAATTTTCCATAACTAGAATTTTTTTGAATGTTTGCATTTTCTAAATACACCATTTTCACAATAGGCGGCAAACATAGTTAATATATGCATCAAAATAAAAATACTGGTGGTTAATACTTGTTACCAATTTTTTATTTCTTTACATATAAATATGTTTTAAATGAAAATTAATAAAATTGCATGGAAATTGTGAATTTGTCCAATTGAATACAGCCATGACAGCGGGGTATTCAGCAACATAAAAGAAACGTACATCTCTGAACTAAGAAAATAAACAATGTGCAAACGAAATAATCTATTATTGTGTCATGTAAAGGACTACCTACTAAGTTTGTGAAACTATGCACTGTTTTAACTGCACTGAATTCTCAACGTCGCGTTGCATTAATTAGGTATGCATATTTGTATTTCCTGTGACTGTGACATACAAAGACTAACAAGTCAAGGAGACAGAAATTGTTGTGTAATACAATGTGCACTCTACTCTTTCCTCACGCTAAACAAACTGGCTAAACTTTCGTAACAGGTCTGAAGGGAAATTGAAAAAGTAGGTTTGCAAAGTGAAATGGAATTCGAGATATTTGTATTCGTTCGCAGTAATCTTTATTATGAGGATATATGCAGTAGTAGTAAATACGTAGATTATAATAATATTACACTCTGCTGTTTTATATTGTGCCTAAGAAGTACATAGGCTGGAAGGGATTCAATAATTGATAAGCAGCCAAAAAAGAAAAGAAGGGAAAGAAGTCTGTTGTACAAACAAAGGGAATGGTTATACAAATAAGAAGCTCATGGTTTCGACAGAACATCTTGCCTTTTTCTGTGAGACGACGAAAACGACCATGTGAATAAATGGACTGGAGACGAAATGGCTTAAGGAGTTATATTGCAATGATACTCCACGGATGGATGATAATAGGAAAGCTAATGCATCCGAAGAAGCTGAGGGGTAGAGTCTTTAGGTAAAGTATCTTCGATTGAAAGTCAACAATCGATGTCATTACTATTACTACCTATGTACTACGCCCTTTGCCGCACAATAAAGATATCATAGCACGATTGTCGAATATAATGCAACCACTCTTGGCAAAATGGTCGGAGATATGGAACGAGGCAGGTTGAAAGTTAATAATAAAAGTTGTTTGTGCTAGACTAAATAGAAGTGCAGTGGTGGAACATTATATGAGCTTTGGGTTTATAGTCTGAAAGGTAAATTTGATAATATTAGCAAACGAAGGAAAACTGGATTGCCGGTTGCGCCCTGACCTTTCTACGCTGTAGTACCTTTTCCTCACCTTTCCTCCAACCTTGTGTCTTCTTCTGCACTCCTTTGTAATAAGAAGCTCCGAAATCCTCGCTTTCCTTCACCTCCGTTTGTATTTGACTTTTATGGCAGAATTTCCTTGAGAAAACATCTCATATTGTTGACACAACGGATATCACAACGTGAGGGTCTTACAGTTACACTCTTATACCGTAAAATAAATGGCCAGACTTTTCCCATCTGATCTGCCATACAGAAATGGTACGGCTACGATATAAACATATGAGAGAATGTGAGAAAAGGTAGACACTCAACTCCAGCCAAATATTATGTACGAACATAATATGGAATACCTTATTGTTATGAACAAGGTTTCAAACCAAACCCGACCAGCAGGGCAATCTCAATGGTTCCTTTTCAGTCTCATAACTTGCATTAAATACTTAACATCATCACTGCTAATGATTACACATAACCAATCGTGTGTCTACCAATTGTAGTAATTTGTAAATTGAATACGTCCAAAATTGGAACTTTTGCAATGTGCAGCATGAAAATACCGACAAAGAAAAGTATGCTCTTCGAAAATGGGTCAGTAGAAATCAATTAATTGTAAAGAGCAAACCTGTTATGTGTGTTATCGCAGTTTAGCAGGATATTCTTCTTTTTCTCCTGAAAAAAGTGTTATTTCGTGTGCTGCAGATACTAAAGTACTTTGGTAGGCTTCTTCAATCAGAAAAATCATTTTTTGCAATGCGTCAGCATTGATAGTCGTAAAGTAGGATAGTGGGGAATGAATTTGGAAATGTCAATGGAAACACGCGTGACCATTATCTCTTCTTCTTTGTCAAGACTGATGTGCTTTTCAAGTGAATTGTTTTTCTGGGCTTTCTATTGTACGTAGTAGTAGACGTGCCTAAGTGTGTTTGAACTGTGATTTGCTTTTCTGATACACCTACATTCAGATCAGTATGACAAATAGTCAATGTATGGTAACTCTATGGAAATAAACCAGGTCAGTAAAATATTGTAATGAACAGGATCATCTACAATCCCTAGAGGTGAATAACAACCGGGATTAAAATAAAAGAAGTTACAATTATAGTAACGAAAAGTTTGGATAGAGCATCCAGAGACTCGTTCTGGGCGTCCAGACATTGAATTATCCAAGTAATGGTACAGTACAGTATAACGGGCATTTAGGGATTTTCAAAATGACACCGTGAATGGTCATCTTATGACAAATAGCTGTCGTATACGCTCATATTCATGTTCACAATGCAATCGCAATATGTGAAAGCTATTCGTGTCATGTATACGCCCAACACCGAAGTCGGAAGTAATCTTTCATACTTCCACTCCTTGCGATATTCTCTCTCCATTTAACACCTGTATATAAATCGTATCATTTTAAAAACATGTGTCATTTAGATTTTTCATTTATTTAATTGTATTTTAATAATTGTATTGATATTTTATTCCACATTTTTTAAATTTTGATACTATTTTCAATGTATTATCATAATTTATACCTGTCTAAGCTTTTCCATTAGAATTGCCCCTCCCTCGCCTCAGTTTCCATTCTTTTAGCTGTTGATTGCTCCTCCCTTTAATACTCTTGAAACGTCATGACTCTGATTCACCTTTTTTGAGTTAAAATATCATAAAGAATATTTATTTCATGCTTAGAGCAGAATTGTTTTACTGACCGACAAACCAAGTAAAGCAGTATGTAGTAAGTATTCAGTGTGATGACTTTTCTATGGGTTGTACGGTTCATTCTTTTCAGCATGGCCGTACAAACATTTATCCTCTTTATATTGTAGGATGCTGCACCATAAATAATATTGCAAAACTATTTTAGGAAATAAATACCCAAGGCAATAGGCGGCTTGGGCAAGCACATCGCTAGAGTAGAAAACACATAAAATGCATTTTGAAACAAGTTTTTCGAGATAAATAATAATTTTATTATGTCAGTATTCCTGTTTGCTGCTCTGAGACCTCCCTTGTTGCCGTGCAACAACAAAGTAAAAAGATCAAAAGTAGTTTAGTGTTTAGTGTGTACATGCATTTCTATACCAACGTAGAACTACTTCCAGTAACTGCTAACTGCAGTAGTCAGCACAGAGGTGTGTGTAAAACACAAATAGTGATAGGTCAAAGATACCTTTGGTGCAATATATTTTAGACATAATCATATATATGTAACAGTCAGTTTGGCCACTTAGTAAGTTCCGGTACTTTCTAGACAATATTGATACTAACTCGAGTAAGCCAAGAATTTCCGAAATTAAATACAAATAGTTAACGTGGATCTATATTATCCTATTTTTTTCTCCGATTAGTAAAAAACCCTGCTTTTTGATCAGTTATTAAACAACGTAAGTTGTTTGTATAATTTCGCCCTGTCCGTCTGTCCGTAAGCACGATAACTCAAGAACGGTTTGAGTTAAAGACTTCAACTTTGCTACACATACTATTGAGGTCTAATGTGAGGTTAGGTTCGAAGATGAGGTCAATCGGTTACCTCCTTCATGACCTTTGACCCAATCAATGTGCTTTGGTATAAATACCAGGCTTGTTAGTATTGCTCCGATATAAAAGAGATATGTAATATCAATGCGTATGAGCAAAATCCAATGTAAATTTTCATACGAAAGTCAAGGAAAATCATACGCAAGTTTTCAAAATCTTAAAGGATTTTCTTGTACAAAGTCGTCGACTAACAGTCAGTGTAATATTATTATATCTTCACAAACTACGAAATAATTCAATAGTATCATTTTAAGTTTCAATATTATGTATTACGTTGTTTCGCTACACCCCGGTGTTGACCGGTTTATTATCTGTTTCTATAGTCTTCTTGTTAGGACGCAATTGGAAAAATTAATCTCACAGTACTCCACTAATTTTTTTGAATATGTCACATCAATTATTATTAAGCGTGTAGTCTCCGTTGACTTGAATTTTTGTTCCATTGAACTTCCATTGAATTTTATAATTTTTGTATTTTCTTAAATGCAAACTATAGCTAATAAGTCAAAGTCATTTCAAATGAATAGTAAACGAATTCTCACACTCTACAAAAATAATTTTACATGAAGCAATGTCCATTAAGTTTGGTCATTTGCATTGTAAATTTATAAATTTACTTCTCATAAGTAAGTTCCAGAACTTTCCATAGTGAGTTTCGATAATTTCTTCTTAGTATTGGAAAAATTTCTGGTAGCTTACTTAAAACAAGTATGAATATTATCTAGGAATTTCTCAAACTGACAAAGTGTGCAAACTTACTGTTACATATAATATATTGGGAAAAGGAATGCACACGAGAATACAAGAGAAAGGTGTCTCTCTCTCTCTCTGACTGCATGTGTGTTATGAGAGGTGTGGATCTCGCAGTAGAGATAAAAGTGATAGAGTTATTTCGTGAAGCTATACAGATGGATAGATTGAGAATATAGGAAATGGTAGTGTAGTACAAGAGCAGGTGAGAAAAAATGAGACGGGATTAGAAACTGCAAAAGTTGGCGTCCCCAGATAATGTGTGTATGGCAAAGGTGGAGGAAAGCGTTGTAGTGGAAAGAGAGTAGCAGAGGAAGGTGAAATAACGAGAAGATGCCGTGAATTCGTGAGGATAGTTGTGCCCTGACATCCCTGCCGACTCCATCAGGCAACTTCCGTAAATGAGACACATGGGGCTCTTAGAGCTTGCCTTGCCTTGACTTGGCTCGTCTGTGGATAATACACAGACTGTGTGACTCTCTCACATCGCTATAAGTGAACTGACCTTACTGTTACTGTCTCTCAGAACAAGTCTCTCTTTGTCTCGCTCAAAAATGTAGGCGAGTGGAAATAGTAGTAGTCGTCGTCGTAGTAAAAGAGTCTTAGTGGCAGAAGTAGTATTTGTAGTAATAGTAGTAGGAGTAGCAAGTTTCTATTCTCTCTCTTTTATAATGCAATGCTCTTTGTGCACTTCTCGAGTTGTTCTCTCCCACATAAAACGAAAGGAGCTCATATCATGTAGTCACAGTGCTTAGACTGTGGTGGTAGTGTTATTGTAGGATACCTGCCTAAACAAGTTTATTGCACATGGCCACACACACACAAACACACACACATAGTCACACACAGTTATATCATAAGCTCCATTTTTCTCACCTTCGGATGCTCTCATTGCATTTTCATTTATCTCGCAGAGAGATCCACCACAGTTTACTTCTGTCTGTCGGTGTGTGTGTTTGGGTAAAATCTTATTATAGAATTTTGTACACGTGCCTTGTGTGGCTTTCCTTGTAGGAGATAGACTTACTTAGCTATTGACACATTGACTGAGTTTATTTCCCCCACCTGTTCAAATGAAGCTTCCCACACACATTTTCTACCTTCTTACTCTTTGCAATAAGTTGAGGGCATTGTTTGCTTGCAAAAGCCCACGATCGATTACTACAACCCCATGGAGACTTTTTCTATTTTCAGTTTCCTCTTCTATGTTTTCGGGGAAACTAAATACTTTCTTGTATGCTGTTGAGATGCTGTTTTATTTATACATATACGAATGTGAAAGGTAAAAGTTAGAATGAGATAAGGTAATTTATGCGTGGGAGTATTAAAAATGAAAATGTTCCATTGTTTTCTGCCTGCGTGAGTCTTTCAAGTAACAACCACACAGATGAGTGAGTTCAGCTTGAATTCTTCCGAGCTTCTTCCTTGTACACCCATTTCACCTTTCTTATTTATTCTTCCTCTGCGCCAAACTACCACCACCACTACTAATACCACTGCCTTAGTGTCTATTTTTGTTCTGCATCATTTGATTATATTGCAGTTCGTATCAAACTACAGCTTTAACACTCCTATTTCGGCCTATAAGCCTTTTAATACGAATTCTTTCCTCTTTCTCTCTTGTACCCGTTTCCGTATAACGTATATAGGATTTGTAATTCACTGTAGTGGTAGAGCAGTCGGGCGCTGTTGAGCCGCACCCGAACATTTATCCCATCCACTAACATTTATCCGCATAAAAGCCTTCATTCAGTCACTCCCACAAGACCTTCATTGAATTTCTTATAAAAGTTAAAGAAAGACAACTGTGTGCATTATGTCGTAGATATATTACGTATACAGACAAGCAAGGTTTCACACTGCCTATTAAATAACATTGCACTGTTTCTGCGTAGGAAGGTAAACAAGTAGGTCGTAAGTATTTCTACCAGAGTGCTGCATTCACATAACAGAGCTACGTACTTTATTTATATTATTTGAATGATCACTGGAAAAGAAACGGTTACGTACACACACTTATTGCTCAATGCGAAAATGTTAGGGTTCATACACCACCATTACTGAAAATGTTACACTTACCACATTGTTACATTCAGCGGAGTAATAAAATATGTCGATTCAAATAAATATGAATAGAAATTGTATGATTTCTTTCCAGGTGCTCGAGAAATACAAATTTCCTTTTCTTTCTTTTATTTTTCCTCGTATAGAAAATAGACTTTAGTAGTAAACAAATAGAAAAAAGAGTATTTATAGACTCTTTAGAATCTTCAGAATTTAAATGAATAGAAAAAATAATCTTTAGAATCGAAATGAATAGAAAAACATTTTCATTGAATGTACAAACATTTATAATATCTACAGTACCAAATATTTTATGTGTACCTATCAGAAAGAAAAGACTTTTTTCTCTAGTATCTATCCATCTAATGAAAAATTGCAAAGTGATGAAAATAATATTATACTACACACGTATTATGCAATTTAAATATTTCCGTGATGTGCTACTACCCAGAAGTATAAATGTTTCGTTATTATTATTAATGTTGCGATACCACCTGGATGTTCGTGACTGTAACAGATTTGAGTCTGGATATACAAATTTACTCCCACACTACGTGCTTATTATTAGTAGCTAAGTTAACGTGCGTTGAAAGGCGAGAGGCAGCAGTAGTGGAATATTTTCATCTTATCTGGCTATTCCATCTGAAGTGTAAATACTTATGGTAATTTACATGTATACGTAATTTTCCACCAAGTTGCATAGTTAACTAATATTTCGACTTGAGATTGAGCTGACTGCTGCACAAGGGCGACAAAGTTTGAAAGTATTATTTATTCTTCAAGTAGACTCGAATGATGCTCCAAGTATGTAAATAGACTCTCTTCTGGTTGTGTGCAACGAGGATGAGTAATATTCTGCGATCTCTAGTATGTGCGGCTATTTGTGGCAGCTATATGTACATCCATATCATATAAGACATTAAATTGCTTGTACAATAATTCCACACTTATAGTTGTACCAGCACTTTGCAGAGCAGAATTGTTATAGTGATAGAATGTGTGTATTTATAAATAGCTGTGAAGTCCACCGGAGTTTACACACTTATTGGGCTGTCTGTTCTATTAGAGGAAGCGTCAGTTTGTTCTGACTGCGAAACAATAGAAGTCTTTAGAAGTGTTCATTTGCATTCCGTCAGCTTTGCCATGTGTTGTCTCTTTTTTCACAAGTATATAGTCACTACTGCTCCTTCTGTTTATAAATTCAAATGGAAAGTGAAAGTGAAAGCTGGCTGGTGGCATTCTTCTTCAACAAGGAACTGTGTGGATTAAACAGAGAAAGTTCTTTGTGTGTGGAATTTATAAATGTAATGTAGTTTGCTTCTTCAGACTTCTTCTTTTGTTTTTCCATTCTCTTTAAAGTAGAGTTGACTTCCTCATTGTTAGTAAATACTACTAAAGTAATAACTATAATGGCTGACTCTGTCTGACGTCGACATCTGTAGTATTTTGGTTTTTTCAATGCTTTCTCTCCCACTACCAGAAGCATTCACACAAAGAGAGGATTGCAGTCAATTATTTACACACAGAACATTTGCATACATATTGTTTGTACACAAATTAGCCACTTGACAATCTTTTATTTCTATATGTAACTTTCAATTGTGCCACTTCAATTCATTACTATAAAATATTGTCACAGAAGTGTACTTTGGTGTTTGTATATATATATTATATCCTTACTTTAATTAAATATTTCCAGCCTTTATTAGAAAGCCATGCGGGAACAGATTATTATTGCGTCCAGGTTACGTGAAAGGAATTCTCAAGTTTTAATTAGCAGAAAGTTTAATGAAACTAAAACTACACGTGTTTCTACTTGTCATCAACGTGGCTTTATTGTCAATATAAATTAAGCAATTCTTAGAAATACTTTATACTAAAATTTTTTAAAGGTAACCAAAATTATTTTAAAAAGTAAAGTATATTTTATACTATAAAATAATTCTGCCACAATGTCGACGATTTTAAGCAATTCTTATTAAAATCTAAGTAAACCAAAGTAGTAAGTTAACAGAAACAAAAAGATCAATTTTTAATGACAACACGGGATATGTTATTTGGTGCAGTCCTACGTTTTACTTGTACAACATTTAGCAAGCATACACAAGGACAGAAATTTCTGAGATAGATGTGAATGTCTCAGAAACAGATAATGAGTTTGCTCTGAAGACAAGAGAGTCTCTGAAAATGGTAGAATAATCTCAGCTTTCTGAATTGTATTTTTCCGAGAAAATTGTTAACATTTTTTGTTGCTGTGTCAACGACAGAGATAAAGGAATGAACTGTTTAGCCGAGACTAGTAAATTTCTCTTTAGCTCAGCTCTCTTTGCAAAACTCATCACTCGTCACGACATTCTATTCCGTCTACTCGCCTTCCGTGACTTTCTTTCAACAAAACCCTCTTCTTACTCTTCTTCTTCTACAACTATTTCGAAATTATTATAATTTAACTTTTGTTTCTCACTGGTTCTTAGAATGGAAATCTGTGGACCATCCAGTTTGTACTTAAACTTCATTCATAATAGTATTTTAGCTGTACAAAAGTACCCGCATCTTACCCACTTCTACAACTACAATCTATCTCTTGAAACCTACGACTTTCAAAACATTCATTCTACATACATGCTGCTATACTAGAACTTTATATACTGAATAATAATATATCTATGTAAATTCTAAACATACCTACCTACCTATGCATAATATTTTATATAACAAATATATAAATTACTTTAGAATCTATTTGAGAACATTATAAAATATTACAGTTTATTCATAATAATATAATAATAATATTAGCTCATCGCCAGTGTGCAAGAAGCAACGTAAGGCAAAACCACTTTAACTTGACTAACCTTAAGGGGGCCTTATCTACCTCCAAAAAAGATTGTTGTAAAAGGTGGTGTTTCACATATATAGAGGACGCATTGGAGTATACGAAAACTCAATATGCATCCTTGGTGCCAGACAGGGAACTTTAAAATTTGGCCT
>JABASD010003266.1:0-21081 GCA_019776165.1 Pogonognathellus flavescens
ATCAATCATATTTTTTAACAATACATTGTGGCTAACCAGATCATACGCCTTTTTTAAATCAATCTGATGGGCCAATACTTTAAAACCTGGTTTTTGTAGGGACATTAAAATGAAATTAATCATTTTTGTTAAATACAAAGAGGTAGAGGATTTTTTTATAGAGCCAAATTGATTCTTACTTATTTTGTTGAGGATTACTTTATAAATTATTTTTAACACTATCCCTTCTAAAATTTTCATCAGCACATCAGTCGATGAAATTGGACGAAGATCATCCAGAGAGTAGATGACATTCTTCTTTTTTAGTGGGGTAATATATCCAATTTTCCAGGTAGAGGGTACTTTGAAGGTTCTTAGAGATTGGTTGAAAATAGAGGTGACAACTTCACATATCTCCTCAGCAATTAGGCACATTAATGAAGAAGGAATATTAACCGGTACATTTCCTTTGGAGGGTTTTAATTTAGCGATAAATTTGTAAGTTTCTCCGACATCGATTTGGATTGGGATATCATCTTCTTGTAAGGGTCCCAGTATTAATGAATCCGATTTATTATAGGTACGATTGATTGTTGAGAAATGACTATTGATTATGCTGGGGAGATTATTCTTGTTTAGTTTGGAATTTACATTTAATTCGGAGTTGAGGAGGACTTCAAAGACATCATTAGCTTTCTTTTCGGGACAACAGATTTGATTAATGGTGTGATACCAATTTTTCGATCCGATTTGTTTGATTTTCTCTTTATTTGCTATTCTAAAATTATTTTTCGCCAATTTTACAAGTTCTGCTATTTCTTTAGAGAGTTTATTCCAATCTGATGAGTTATATTGCTTTTTGCTTCTGATTTTAATTTTGTTTTTGATGTCTTTATTCATCCATACAGGGTCATTGGTCGAATGAGTTCTGCATTTTATTTCGGATAATTCTAAGAACAATTCGTTTAGGGTATTATTGAGCAGTTTGACTTTCGTGTTTAAATTTTTCGTGTTCAAGATATTATCCCAATTGTTTTTACTTAAGGTCGTTTTGTATAATAATTTGTTTGGGTTTTAGGAAGCGTACTTAGTGTGTCAGTTTCTGATCCAAATTCGCCAGGGAAAGTAATTACGTTTGTGGGAATATGCATATCTCGGGAGCAGTATGGCTTGAGAGCAAACTTTACACTCAGAAATATTGTCGACGGAGAAGGCAAGTGTTTATATATTTGTACTTTGTTTTTCATAGTTTCTAACCGAATTATTCATGAAATTCATGATGTTATTGCAAATTGCAGGCGTGGAAGTTATGTATGACATGTATAATCCTACGATTCAAAGTATTACTGTTCTAAAATTGGAAAAAAGACTGGATGACAATCTTAGGTATCTGAGAGATGCTCCCCCAGAATATTCTACGTTCGCATTTGACATGACTCCAGAATTAAGAAGTCCTGATGCTCCAGTTCCTATTAATCCTCTCAAGGTAATTATGAGAGGCTAAATAATACATTTCAATGAAATACTATTTCATTTATTTAAACATTCTACAAACAAACAGATTTTAATGTATGATTGAATGATTTCATTTTATAGATTAAGTTAAATCCAAAGCCTTGGTCACACAAATGGCATCTGTGGAATTTGAAAGGTATCGACAATGAAGATATTCATGGCCAGTTGGAAAAGTGGCAGTTGAAAAAGTTGGAAACGTGGAAAAGGCACACCAACGCAGAAGGAAACCCTTATGATTTAATGAAAACATACAGGTATAATATTGTCAAATTAAAATATACATACCTATTAATTATTTTTAGTAAATGTACCTTTCCTAGTTGTGACAAGTAGTTTAATGATTAGAGTGATTGAGTTAACTAACAATAGGATGACACAACTTTTATTATGTCATGCAATACTAAAACTTATTAAAGCATCTAATCTATATTCATGTCAATAAATTAGTTAATGTCGAAAAATAATTATATTCTACTAATGATTCCTTGATTTCTTGTACTTTTTAGAAAAACCACTCCGGTCGAAGAACAGATCGAAATATTTAGAGAGATTCAACCACAGTTGTCATCTATGACACAGACTTTGCGACGTCAGAAAAGAAAGAGAACCTTTGTGAAACCACAAAAAACCGCTTAATCAACGAGTGATAAATAATTTAACAAATAATATTTCTTTTGACTACAAAACGTCAGCTTTGTGTGTGAATTTTCATCAATATCAATTAGTCGATAAATGAGCATAAGTGCAGTAAATTAATACGTTTTCTATTTTATCCTTCCACTACCTCTTGTGTTGAATTAATTGCAACATTTTTTTAAATATTATTTTTTAGATAATTTAGCGAAGACCCTGAATCGAAGGTTCACTTGCAATTACACTTTCATTTCATTTCAAAGCTTTATAGTCAAGTCTGTTAGCAAGCTAATCTTCCCCAACAGACTATAAAACTAACACTTATTACAGTAGGATGTTATAAAAGTATTTATTTGTGTTTCATAAAAAGCTTACACGAATATATTCATTGTACAATCGTTTGCGTTATTAAGTAAGTAATTAATAAGATAAGTAATATACAAGCATAATAATTATCTCGTTCTAGAGTCTATAGAAGAAACTGCATAAACAAGAGAATAGTACGTAATTATTTTCTCATTATTTGACTTCTTATCTTCGTAGGGGACAAGATAAATACTAATATTAATTATACTTTTCTACTGTTGCAAAGAAGTTAAATAATAAACTAGAAATAATAAATAGAAGTAAATTAACATGAGAGTGTTGACAAGTCGTCGTTTCGTGTGTAGTATATGTTGTAAGTTTAATAAATCATATGGGGCTACAGGAGAGCAAGGATAGCAGCGGGAGTAGTGTGGATATGATTAAATCACAGGAAAAAACAGTAGAATAATAGAAAGTCAATTTATAGATTTATCAAAATGTTTACGTTTATCAACATCCGCAAAGATTATTATTAATCAATAAAAGGTGAAGTGCAACTCATGACTCATACGACCTTTGCAAAGTTAAACAGTGTGAAAGTGAGTTAATTTAAGTGATAAAAGCACTCGTATGTTTAGATGTTTAGAAGAGCACGTTTAAAATTATATTACATTTAGTTCCATTTTCCAACAAATGACCAAGATTAAAAAGGATAAACTCTTCTCTGTTAGTTTAAAAGCATACTAATACTCACATTCACATCATATGTTCCAAATTACAATTACACAGCTTGCTTGACAACTTAAATACAAAAAATTGGGTTCGGATTCTTTGGATGTGATAAAGTACTAAATTGTAAGTTTAATTGTTAAATTGTGTTGTACTTTCGTACATATCTACATTTAGAATTACATACAACTAATCACTGCTACTTATGGCCTATATAACTAAACAAATGACAATTTTTTTAATGACTTGAACCTTTTATTTTACAGTAAAAATCTTAATCGTGATGTCATTACAGAGGGTAATATTGCTAAGCTGTGGTTCCTTCAACCCACCTACCATCATGCACCTGAGGATGTTTGGTAATTATTATTTGTATAATTATTGCATTACATTTAAAACAAGTGTTCTTACTATTTATAGGCCATGGGATGAAAAAATGCTAATTACACCACATTCTTAATGAACATGTTGATTATACCTTCCAGAATTAGCCCGAGATCATTTGCAGAGAACAGGACGATATCAAGTTGTGGGAGGAGTAATATCTCCTGTACATTCTGGGTACGGGAAAAAGGTAATCATTGTATTTTATGACAATTAATTTAATCATATCATAGCACATCAGTATTTGTTCGGCAATATTATTAATAATTTTTTGTTTGCATATTTTGTCAGTATAGGATTTGGCACCAACACAGCACAGAGTAGCAATGGCCAGATTATCTCTAACAAACAATACCTGGGTCAAACTATCCAGTTGGGAAGCGAGTAAAGAAGTTTGGTCTCGCACAAGAGAAGTTATCGACTATCATCAAGTAAGTTAAATTGTTGAAATATCATTCGTTACATTATTATCATATTATCCGTCAAATCTGTCAGGTCGACAACAAAAGAGCGTGCTTGATTTTAAATAACGACTATACCATACCACCTATGCGCAATGACGAATTTTTTAACACTTAATACTAGTAATGAGTGAGAAAGAAGATTGAATAAAATGTTTAAGATGTTAAATCAATTAAATTAAAAGTGTCTTCTGTATTTGTAGAGTCAAATCGATTCGTATTTAAGCGGAATTGATTCTACTAAGAATGCTATCGACTGGATGCCTGAAAACTTAACTGCTGCCCAAGGCGTAAATGGAAACACTCAAAGTGTGAAGTGTAAATTACTATGTGGAGCGGATTTTCTTGAGTCATTTAATGTACCTAACCTTTGGAACAATGAAGATGTAAGTTACTTATAATGTTTAAAGTACCGGTCGCAGAAAAGAAAAAGAACGCTGTATCGAATTACTTGCTGCTTATGATTGCGAAGTCTTATTATGGGAAGTTATCATTTCTTCGTTAACTAAAACTAAATTAAAATCATTTGCTGTTTGAGATCTATTTTTAAGTACGGAAGAGTATACAATAGTATAGCCTTTTCATACTGACAGGCATCGAGCAATTTACCCAGGACCTGTCGCCTAGTCAAGTCCTTAAGCATTAATATGACTTAATGAAACGTAAGCGTAGATGACTATACACTTGTGAACAATTTGATTTTCCACTGTAGCTGTATAAAAACTTCACAATTGTTTTGTCTTAAGATTAAGACATGCTTTGCTTACAAACAACAAGTAAGCTTGTACAGCGTGGCATGTGAGGGAAAATATTCTGATAATGCTTAATTTTATTAATTGAATAGTTCCCATGAGCCACAACGCAATTTCGATAAAACAGCATAGGCCACACAGTTCATGTAACTTAATTTTAAGTTCGAGTACCATGTAAACTGAAAAAACGTATCCATCCTGTCCTATTACCAGAATGTACCTACGCACCACAAAAATTGGAATGTAAAGTATAGTTAGATAGATTAGATAGATACCTTGATCGCTTTGATGCTATATGTATGCGGTGAAAGCAGGGTGGGTGGTAGTAAAAGAGAGTCAAAGTAGTTTGCAAACTACGAAGTCGGTACACGCACAGCAAACATTTTGGTAAAAGTAAAGATTTACATTTTGTACTTCTTGGCTCGTGCCACATGGTAACTCCTGCTTAGGAATGCATGAACTGTGGAGACCAACACACGGAAGTTGATGGGATCAATTTTCTAATTTCCTTCTTCGTGTGGCTTTTCAGATGCTGACGCTGACACGAGACTACGGACTAGTTGTCATATCCAGAGAAGGGAGCGACCCACACAAATCGATTTACACTTCAGATATACTTTATGAAAATCAGGTACGCCAAAACGGACAAGTCAAAGTCCATTCTAGGGCCACCGCTTTGCTCGATAAGATTAAATAATTCAGGTTCTTACAAGGGGACAAACTATTTTGTAAAGAAAACTTAATCTTGAATTATGGACATTGTATTCATTGAGATGCATGATAACATCGTTGCAACCGTCAGCAAGGGAGAGATTCATATTCGTTTTGTTGGATAAATCTTTCAGTGTGCCCTATAATGTCCATAGTCCATAAACGTAATATTTTGTTTGACTATAATTACAGTATACCTATGCCCTTTCTTGAAATATTCTATTCTGAGGGTCTGTGTAACTGCATCATATTACGCACGTAGACTGTGTGTTCTGCGTAATAATACACAGAAAGTTGTCGTACGTAGCACAAGCATTGATTGTGTGTGTACACTGCACTACAGCTTTATGTTGCTAGTTTACCAGACACGAAGCCAAGCTTTTAACGTAATGTAGACACGTACTCATTTATTGCATGACGGAAGGGGCGAAGGAAAACTTTATACATTTGTGAAAGGTTGGTAAATATCATGTTTCTTTCTTTTGGTCAATTTAAGGGAAATATTGAATTGGTTCGGGAATGGTTATCAAACGAGATCTCCTCAACACGAATTCGTCGAGCTATCCGACGGCACGAGTCTATTAAGTACATGGTTCCGGATCCTGTCGTTGATTATATTCAGAAAGAAAATCTATATGCTTAGATAGCTTGTGTGAAGTATAAAGATTCGAATGAAAAGTATCCCCGAAACCTAAGTAAAATTGATGAAGATCAGACAGAATAAAAAATGCGATCTTTAACAACATTGTTCGTGAACGAAAACAATGGTGAAATGATAAATTGAAAAATGTTATCTAAAATTAATCAACTATAAATTAAGGTGCCTTTATAGTTTATATACATTCTAGCATGTAATATTTCATTTTTCAATAATCCCTTCTATTGTGTTTACAATGTATGTACTTCAACTGATCCTTTGCACCCTCCAACGCATTTACTCGTTACTCTTATTATTTCACTGTTAAATGTAACTTATAAGAAATGGACAAAACAAGTTTCGAAATTATAACTTCTGTTTAAACAATGAGTAATACCAATACAAACTTATATGCCTGAGTATAACAAAATGTAAAAAGTAAAAGTATTCTTGAACAAGCATTTGTTTTTGTTTTCATCCAAAGTTTTGAACCTGTTCAAATTGATATCATGTATTTTCATTTTATCAAGAATTCATCTGTGGCTAAGATGATTAAATAGATGATGAGAATAATTTGTTGTCGTATCATGTGAGTCTGTGGTCTGTGGGAGAGTAACCTTACAATTCGCACAGAAACGCAGTCATCTCACTTTCATTTGTTACATTTCTTGTGAAAATTCGTAGTTGAGCTTGTTATGTTGGAGCATAATATTTTTAACAAGCACTAATTCTATCGTACCAATCAGAACAATTGTTGTAAGATAAACTGATTTATTTATATACGTACAGATCATTTAATGTAATCACGAGAAGTGAATAAACTTTTTATTCTAAATTAATGAACCTACAAGTTATTGAAGTTAACGCTCATTCATTTTATGTAACACAAAATTCTTTTAACTCAATTATACAGATAGCATGTAGGTTCTTGATTTGCACATACATGATTTCCGTATTCACAGTTTTACTCACGGTGTATGTTTACAAGGCAAGTATAGTTTATGTAGCCCACTGATCTGCAAAGAAAAATAGTTTGTGTATTTATCGTAGTAGTCTTAAGGTGTGGTTTGCAAATGACCTAAGCCATCATCAAGCTGTTAACATTAGAAGACTTAAAATGAAATTTACAACTTTCTTGCAAGGGTTTGTTATTAGAAGTTTGGTTGAACTTGAACTCATTCCTTGTATTGCGTGGTACAACAGCAGATTCAGATGTTACTGTCAGTAGTAATTTACAATACTGGTAGTTAGTATTCAAAAAGCTGGTAATCTGTCTTGATGTAAGTACTGCAGTAGACTTAACCCTGACTCCTGATTGCATTTCTTCTTTACAGTTGAGTTGTTTTTTCAAATTCCAGACCTTATAATATTCCATTCATTCATAATACATCCTTAAACAGACTATCCCCATGCACTCCCCTCGAACATAAACTACCGTAAATATCCACTCAGTCTCTAACTTCTTGAGATTGGGTTACTTGAGAGAACTTGTAATTTGACTCATTTGCCTCTATTCTGATCTCTGACAGAAGTCTCATCTCACAACATAACTTCCTTCTGTTGAATCACCTTAATGTTACTTTTAACTTACGACTTGTTTACTTCAATAGAATGTAACTGTGTAGAAAATCAAGCACTTTGTAATTTTAAATTAGAAATCATTCATTGCAAACGATGTCTGTCTACTGTCTTTATCTCTCTAGCTTTGGCCCAATGCGCATTTTGTCAGACAAGTCAACTCATAATGAAAGCTCTAACATAAATAAACCAAAACCACATACAGGACGCGTAAAAATATTACACAAGGCCCACAGTAGTTCATATCGCCATGTCATAAACAAAATAGCTAACTAAGCCAAATTTCATACACAGTGTAATTTGTACGGGTGTATCTACACTACAATAATTTCTACATACGTGTACCATTAAACGCAACACATGCATAATCCACAGCTACACTTTATTATATCTGTAAGAAAACCATCTACCCTTAATGCTTTATTAATTATTATTGGTTTATCTTTAATCTTTACCACGTATGCATTATTGCAGGTAGGTAGTACGCTTCACACATAAAAGATTGCATTTATTACAGGGAAGTGCAGTCACCGTTGTTGCTGTTGAATATGTTTTAATGGGTTTATGAAGTAGACACACTTGCATTTGTGCTGATGCCAAGCAAGCAATGAGCGTAATGGGTGAACATTAACATAAAATCGCATTTTAACAACCTATCAAGCAACTTAACTTATATAAAGACGAAACTTCTCTAGTCGTAATGTGCTTCACAGCTACTACAACACAGACGGACCTTTATTAATTTAACTGTCTACACTGTGAACACTAAGTAATACACTTGGTGGAGTAAATGAGTGTCTACAGTTAAAGTGCAATGTGTATGATCTATATGTACTATGTGCCATGAAAGAACAAACTGATAACAAACTGTCTATTCAAATGTTAATATTTATGATCTATCTGTACAGCATAGCATTACATTTATTTGGTCTAGGTAGCATTTTACATTTACAGAGTCATGTACTTCCTGTCTTATACCTTAATCATACAAGTAATAGTAGTTTAGTGTTACAGTAAGGATGTAGTTTATGTTATTGTTACTCGTAGTGCACACACAGTGCACTACACACACATTTATTAGTTTTTATTAACAATCATCCTTTTTAGCTATACAATATAGGAGTACAGATACTTTACACATATACATATAGGTCGTATAATAGTAGTACATAGGTACTGTATGCATTGCACAGAAGTAATAATATTTAAACAGCCTTTTTACATTTTATGTACAGTAACAGTAACAATAATAATTAGAATCTGTAGTGGTGGTAATCCATTATGCATGCATTCACATTGTAAACAGTTTCAGCTGACATGACAATAACCAAATTAACGGCCTGCCTGTTCATCCCCATGAGTAACAACTACTCCTGTATACTAGATGTTACGAACAAACTAATAAGTAAAAGGGGAAAACATTTTACAAAAATACATCGTATCTCTATATGTATTGAAGTGAGGAACACAGTTAAATGTGTAAAAGACACAGACAGAGCGAAATGGAAAGTTAAACAGTAAAGGTTGTTGTACGGACGTAGGTACGTAATGTTATGTAATCAGACGTATAGAAAGGTAAATAATTTTTTATACACGCATATAATATTTCTTTCATGGATAGTTTGAGGGTAGGAATTCTGTGTTCATTGTATTTCCTTTATGGACAAGTAGAATGAATGCACTTTGAAGATTTGTAGATAGAGATTCTGTTGAGATAGATGAGTTGACTGTAAAGAGAATTAGATAGACTGAATTCTGTGCGTACTATCGTAGGTACACATAGAGAGACAGGAGGTTGGTGGTGGTGGTTGTTGTTGGTGGGTCGAAAGGAAATGTGATGAGGTGAGTGTGAACACAGAGAATGGAATGAAGTTCAATTTAGGAAGGATGGCAACGAGAACGTATAGAGTCTTCTCTCTGTGTATGTTGATAATAACAGAACCATCTCGTAATAAATAGTTTTCATTCTGCTACGTTTTAACATTCATGAATCAACTTTTCCGTTCAACCTTTACATTTCATTAGTATTATATACAGAGTCAACTATTCTTACACACAATTCACTTTTAAACTCGCCATGAGAGCAAACATCCAGAGAGAGACAGAGAAAATATCATACGTATTTACTTGTAGTATTTCCTAAAGGATATATTCACATTATGTCTATTATACATTACACAGGTACTATTTTACATACATAGTTTATGCCTTTACAACTTACAGCTTAGTTTGTTCTGTCTCTTTCATCATGACATGAAATACAGAGCTTTACATTACCTTGCCCTGCCCTTTTACATGACAGCAAAGCTGTAGAGAGCCTCTTGTACTTCCAAAATGTCATATTTCTCTTGTTTTCTTGTTATGTTACATTATTACGTGTGTCAAGTGATACTACGTGCAGAGCTACTATATCTCTTCAACTTATATTCAATTCTATCTTCCATTTCAATTTAATAGTACTGCAGTTTCAACACATAACAGAATAGTGTTATGTGTAGTGTGCTTTCTTGTCTTGCAATATGAACAATGAATGCTAAATGTACCTAAAGTCATTTATAGTCACAGAACTCACTTTTACCTACGTCACATAATAATAATCTACATACCTCACCGTTTATATTGGTGTGACATAACAACACTCGGCTCCGTTTTCACTTTAAATGATCTGGATAACAATTTTGGAATTCTAGTAACGTTCACTTCCATATAACTCATCTAGGCTAACATTTAGTATACTGGAGGAAATTTCCGACAATTTAGTATATCAGCTGTGTTAAAGTGAGCTATTCATTACTTACATTCATACATAACATTATTTCACAGGTATACATATACGAACAACAATGCGTTTAATAACATTCTGCCCTTTTCACATCTAAAATCAACTTTACCCTTTCAACTTCAATAACTACGTGCATTACATTACACTTTACAGATATAGCATTTCCAATTCTTTATGCAGTGCCAGTAGTATACCTACAGCAAGAATGTCATTTTACTGGGAGTGAAATTACTAAAGGTGCTTTATTCTTATGATAAGGCAAGACAAAGCTGTGAGAGACACATAATACAGATATATAGACGGACAATGAGAAAGTCAATGTTGCTTTACATATTTTTGCTTTGCTGTCTGCGTCATGTTGTAAAGATTTCGTCGTGAATGATAATATAATGTCCCTTTCGGTTTTTTGTAAATCATTTTTGTGTGGTTTGACATTGTCGTAGGACAAGACAGGCAAAGCATTATACTCCACAGTCAAGAATCACTCTCAAAGCAATTTTGTCAAGTTGAATGGAAAGGTATGCATTTTTTAGAAGTAAAAGAGTTGTAGAGTGTGTATTTCATTAGCATGATAATAATATGATTATAATCCCTATACAGTATACTAGTAGTGTGGTTGTATTGTATAGGTTAGTACGTAGAATGCAATACTGCTGCAGGAAGGTATAACAAAGGTATGTAATTGTTATTTCTATTATAAAAGGTAGGTTATATTATATGTGTACGGTATAATATGCTTTCTTTTGTGTGGTAAAGGTTAAGAGTCAGTTTTCAGTTCGAGAGTAATAAATACAGAGATAAAGTTTAATTGTTTAATTGTAAAACATGGATTGTCTCTTTAACACTGTTTTATTGTTGTGAGTATAATAGTGTGCCAGTCACTTTGACGTATCAAGTGGAATTAGTGCAGCAATAATGCAGAAGTCAGTTCACTTGGATAGTTCTATTGATGTTAAAATGAAGCATCATTTATTTCTTTAAAAAAGCATTGTAAGTAGTAATTTCTGTAGTGTATAGTATTTATTTCCGTGTATTTACACTGCACATTACACATACCTGAACATTAAATTCTATAACAAGCTAATTTCTCTGGGGTAAGTATGTAGTGTGTATTCTGTGCATTTGACATGTAAGAAGCGATTAAGTATAGATTTTGAACTTTGAACTCATAATGGATTTTTGTACGTGTATACTTGAACGTGTAATTCTGTTGTGTTTTTAGTATTTACTTTCTATTACATATTATTCTCATGGTGCAGGATGATTTTATTGTGTACTACAAATCAGTTTTAGCTTTCTACTCAGGTATTTCCATTTATTTTCTGAAATGACGGCTCAATTTCAAATCTGTCTGTTTCACATTACACTCCATTGAAATATAAATAATGTGCCTATGACCAAAGTGTAAGTAGCAGTGTGTCAAAACGAATTGTCAAACGCAAGTGCCTATGTGGTAGTATACTCAGCAGAAGATTAACTTGTTACACAATATGGGAAGGACTTTCGTCCATTAATAGAAGCTGTGGATAAAGTTACGCAGTAAAATCCCATTACACGGACATACACGTGGACATAAATTAAATTTCCATATATAAAGGATAACTCGTCACAAGTTAAAATATCAAGTTTTGTCACAAAAAACGTTTGGAATGAAAGGTTCTTTATGAGGTTGTCATCAATGTCCAACTGTGTGTACAAAGTATTTCATTTCCTTAAAAACTACTCATCTTTACCACGTACAGGAGAAATATTCAATTTCGTTTATGCATTAGCAGCTTAAAAAATTTACTACCAGTTTTTGTGAGAAGTATAGTGAACGAGTGAGTGTGTATAATAACAAAACAAACAGGGTAAATCTGACTACACACGTGGATATTTTATGTAGTTTGCCCTTTCCATTGTATTCAGAAAAGGAGATAAAAACTGCTTTGTCAGTCAATTCATTTCTATAGCGTCAATTGACTTTGTAAGTAGATTTGAGTGCATCCCAACATAGTCAGAGAATACGTAAATTACTCAGCTTTCAGTTCATCCTTTAATAATAGTGATTTACGGATTTATTTTGACTTGCCTCAATTCACAAGCCATTGTCCTCCTCAATTAAGCTAAAAATAGTGCGCCTCCTATTATTGAGTAGAGATACAACTACTAATGTATAGAATGCCAAAGCATTTAGAAGTACAATGTACTGCTCATCTTCTGAACGACAATTGCGTTGTGTCAAAATCGTTCTACTTACAAAGTCATGCTCGAGATTGAATCCCACATTATTATACGTCTTTCTATTTGACACAAGTACAGTTAGATTTCATTCGCTCTCGTTTCTAGTAGTATAGTATGCATTATACACACTCACTTTGTATTCCGCAATCTCGAATTCAATCCGCAATGATAATGGCACTAACTGAACTTTTACTCACTTCTTCAATGGTTTATCTCATCCTTTGATATTCGCATGAATGAATTGCCTTCATTTCACTCGTCTATAATATAACCTCACATGACATGAACGAATAATTCCTTCCACCTCTTCTCTTATCTCGTACACTAAATTCAAATTAATCATGCTTAAAAAATCCTTTTCTGATACAGATGACTCTTTTCTTCTCTTGCAAATATTTAAGACGTCTTTTCTGCATAGGAAATTTAAATGCGTAGTACCTTATATGAATTTAAACTCGAGAATATGTATTCTGCTCATGAATTACATGAACATGAATTAAACTAATTAAGGATGCTTTAGAGAACAAATTATGCCACACAACTCGCTGTACAAATTTACTGTTGCATGTCATTAACCAGATTGTATCTCATCTGCTAAGGAAATTCTATACTAATGGAATAACACAATGGAATTGTACATAATTGTACAGCAGAATTATAAAGAATTTTATGCTGTTATAAAATGTTGTGTTATATAAGTTATAGCAGTATATATAGAGTCTGTTTATTCTATATAGTTGAACCTGCTGAGATGAATAGGAAGAAACATTCCAACGCTTTTAAAATGTGTAACGTAAGTCTTTATAAGGATAATATAGCAGTTACATTTCAAAATATGCAAATCGCGTTTATAGTACGAATCGAACATTTGGTACAAATAAAATATTGTGATGATTTGCTATGTAATACTTTGCCTAGTAAAGTAATTCATTCATATACATACCAAGTAGACAAATTCGCACATAATTTATAAAATTTAATGTCTTTCATTTGGGAAACCGCATATTTGTGTTTAATTTAGGATGTAACATTTAGGCCAAGCTATAGTATGAGTTGATGAGTATTGGTTCAACTGATACAAGTTGTAAATAATCTAAACAGGTCTGATAATTGCATTGAATTGAAAAATGGAAATACCGTAAAGGACAGCTCTACATCATTGTAAACCTGAGAGAGAGATGTAAATTAGACACCTACATGATAATCAATTTACATATTTAATTATCTTTGAAATTCTTGGGTAAGTCATGTTTATTCTTTACATTTCATATTATACTGACTGCTATACATACACTGCACTTTGACAGCCCCGTGTGTTTGTGTAGCGTAGAACATGCATCCTCATCCTCACGTACTACTATTCTGTACAATAGCGTTTTCTGTAATGTAATATACACTTATTGAAATATTTATAAATACTATGAACATACAGGAAACATGATTACATAGATTTTCGCTTGTTCAATATCTACATGGTCTACATCTACATAATATATTAATTTTCTAGCTGTACTGTATGTATTAATATAATATTATTTACTCTGCCGAATAAATTCTATACACTAAATACAATGTATAATACCTATGCGGCATGTCACGTCACGTTGTCATTAACCCTTTTACTTATGACAATGATCTCGTTTTTTATATGTATTTATTAATTATATTACACGCAATACTTACATCATTTTTCTCGGTTTTCGTCGTACAGCGTAAATTACTCTTTAAATCGTTGACTGAATACTAATTTACTAATAAAATCTACCTATATATTATGGCCTACTATATATAATAACATATAATACACGTAATAAGTATGTAGAGAAATAAAACTATAATATAATACAGTTTACAGATACATAAATAAATTTAAATGCGTTCTATTCTAATTTACAACGTTGTATGTTTGTTTGTTTTCGTAATTAATCAATCTGTTTTGCTTTACTCGCGTCATGTCATTGTAGATTGAACAGATAACAGTAATAATAATAATATGATGGTAATCTATCCACAGTACATGTGTAGTAACATATAATAGAGTTCGTATTACGTTAGGCATTGAGGTATGTATAGAGTCAAATAGATTGTTGCAAGATTTGATTAGGTTTTACAGTATATGTATAGTAGTATGTTATGAATATGTATTCTTATTATCATTAATCGTTATATAATATTAATAGATAGATCCCATATGGTAATATTATCATCTAAAAATAACAGATCCTTCCTGGCTACGCACACAAATATGTTTTCTTCAACATGGATACAGATACAGGTAAATATCGCAGTCTCTACAGAACCTGGATTCAAAAGGAACGCTACTACTATTGTATGTGGCGAACTCAAATGAAATCAAGTCTCTCTACTAATAACGAATAAGATAGCTCGATAGGATAACAAAAATGGGAAACAAAATGAAACCCGAGAAATGGAATTTCCAAGTGGATGCTGCATGACTGAGTGCAACAGATTTTGCTGCTGGAGACGACGATTTCATATTATCGGCCAAAAGATTTTGGCTTTGATCAGACTGGATTTCATTTTCGATGGGGAGAGCCTCGTCGCTGTTGCTACTCCCGTCACTACTGCTACCCCCGCCGTTCTCATCGGAAGGAACAGATGTGGGTAGCAGGGTTGAAGATGTGGTCGTCGGAGTCGTTGTGGGTGTCGTCGTCGTCGGATCCGGAACGAGAACACCCGTGTTAAGGTAATATGGTTTACTCGTTTCCAGACGAATGCTGCGGATTTCCACAACTTTCCGGTGACCGTCAATAAGACGTACGGAGGATGTGTCATCTTTGAAAAATGTTTTTAGAGATGCCCAATAGCTCATTTCTCCACTCAGCTTCGTTCCTTTCAGAGTCACATTCACACCAGTGCCGGGTATGAGATCTTCTTTTGCCGTCCACGTCTCCGTTTTCCCTGCAAATAAAAATCAATATAGTTCTCTTTCATCATTTCAATCTTTAATCCATCCATGCATAAAGAGAGAACTTACAAATATATATTCATGAATAAACCGAGTTGTGTTTCTGGATTAAAGTTTGGAAGCTTAAATTGCCTTTTCCGAGAATTTCAGGTAATGTATGCGAAGATGACTAAGATTACAGTAATCATGCGAACAAATAAATCAAAGGCACATGTACATAGGATATCAAAAGTAAAAAATGTAATATTAATGTTCAAATTTATGAAAGTCCTATATAGTAGTTCGTGTATAAAATGTGTAGCCAATAGGCAATCTGATACTGAAGAGGCTGAAATGAAACAAATGATTATGGCAATGGTAAAGTGGTATTAGAAGAATATAGTACGAAAGTACATGTATTTGATGCATTTAGTGTATTCGGATTCGCAGAGGCAGATAATCGGAAAAGTTTCTAATCTCTTTCAACTCCATCTTCAAACAAGAAATTTATGGATTAGGACAAGGAAGTGCAGTTGAGTATCATAAAGACGGGAAGGAATACTAAAACTGGTTTTCTGAGAATGGAAATTATATTATAATAAGTACTCCAGAAGAATATATGCATTAGTGCCTTTGCACAAGAAGAGAACCTATCCGAATGTGTTACAAAGATCTACATCATCTCTTTGGAGGAAGTTCGTGCGTAGAATTTGACTGTTGAATATGTTTCACCCTAATACTTCTACTCTGTTTGTTGGAAACGGTTGGGAACAACATAAGAGTGGAGTTAGACTGTCCGACTGACGTTTCTTTCTTTAAATAGTGGCTGTCAGAGAGACACACAAGGCAAAGTAAGAAGCTCTCATCCGGGATCACGAACTCGAATAAACATTAGCTCAAAGTTCCCCCTTACACAATCAACAGCAAGAGAAATTCAAGTAAATTCCCCAATGCTAAACCCAGGGATTTAATTTCGATTACGAATTCCAATAAAGGACAGAAAAGACGAGACGTGGTTGGTGCTGGCTCGAGTCAGCCAGCAACACACAACGTGGTCTTCCTTTTTCTTCACTATCTGTATTATTATAAGTAGCAGTTCAGCTGGTGGCTTTTTATATGTCTGTAATACATTTAACCGTACAGTTTGTAAACAGAGAATCTGAAGAAAAGACTCTTGTTGGAAACTCTTCCTCTTCTTCTCGCCTTCCCGTCCCGTCTATCTTTCTTAGAAATTCATTCTTTCATGGCACATGAACAAAGTTGTGCATAAAAAGCTTTTTCCTATCCATCTAAATACACTCACTCACTCAGACAGAGAAAGTCAAGTCGAATCAAGACAAGTTCAACCAAATAAGCTCTGGGCCGCAGGCTCATGGGCTAAGCTAAGTTACGTCAAGACATTCAAGACAACTAAAGCAAACTTAGTACAACCAAAGCGATTCTATTTCTCTCTTCCACAAATATTACATGAATCCATTTACTCTGTACATAAATAGAACCCATGGAACATTCATGGAACTCTATTTAATATATACCAACAAAATATATATACAAGTCCCATACATACATACATATATAATTGCGATACTATTGTTCACCATAATGCGCTTCCTCTCTTTCCTTTCACTTTACTATATAATACTTCAGAAATACAGACACAAGTACAATGGAAAACAGAAGCGAGACTTCATTCCTGGTCTTCGCTTAGAGAATTCAGTGTTTTAGCACAAACTAAAAACAAAGTGGCAAGAAACCGAAACCTTTCAACTATGCAGTACAAGTAGTTTAATCTGTGAACGCTTTTAATGGTAAAATAAGTATGATTTCCCAAAACTATTCACTATTTCCACTTTTCTATACCGCCTTACACTTAGCCACACGTGGAACAAAGCACTTTACACAAAGTGCCTATAGTAAAAGCATTACAAATGTAAATATTTTCACCCATTAAGTTTGCAATTGTACCACTGTGGAAATATCTGTATCAACCTAATTCAAATACATTGATGTAGTACTTTATTTACCCTCAAAAATCTAAACAACTTCAAGAAACGTTGTGTTTGTTCTTTCCAACAACCTACAAACAAATGTATCAGGGAATTCCCTGTAGATATAGCTTACTTTCCAACATCCATGGTATGGATGCATGGAACTGGCATTTCTTTCTTTGGCTCAAATTCTTCTTTTCAACTTGGACTTGGCACTGCTAAATACTGCAGTTCCGTTTCTCCTTCCATGGAATAACTTATTTGACTTTCTTTGCGAACACATTGTAAGTCGTATCATATACATACGCGTACATGGTAATCCTATGTACCTAATATATGCAAATAAATTCAACAACAGTTACCTATCTACAATACAATACATGTTAGTATAGAACCATCTATAAATCTTAACACAATAAGCAACATTTTTCACACTAACAGATCGACTCTATATACAATTATAACTATCTACATACAACCAAAGTTGTTCAGGAAGTTCATACAGAAAAGTATATAGTTGATTTTCAACAAAGTATTCTTGATGTCACATACATACCTAACACAAACATATTTTAATGTTATGTGATAGGTATATATGTCTACAGTATCTATGTGGAAAATACATCGTTACCTATATAAATATAGACATGTGATAAATAACACGTATTGTGAGATTGTAGATGAAAGAGATCAGATTAACATACAATGCGTCTCTACTTCTATCTCTTACACACACACTCTCTCTCTCTGTCTGGCTCATATCGCCGAACACAGACAAATTCACAACATACCTTTTATTTGCAAGTACATCGAAGAAGTGGAGATAGTAAACATATTAAACACTCTACGTAGTACCCCATGCACACAGCTATTACTACAATATGGCTTAGTTTGTGAAAGCATAATATCGAACTTTTATTAGAAAACTCCAGCATTTGTATTCACTTCAGTTGAAAAGGAGACGGGAGTGTTATTTGGCTGTTGACTGTATGTTGTATGCAGCTGTGCGAGGTAGCATGAAGATTAAGATGCATGTAGTAAAATTTTTATTTGACACTGTTAGTCTCATATAAGCTAGCAAATGGATTAGAGACGAGTATTTTACCAAGGTGAGTAAGTTTACATGCAGATACTACGTCGTAGTCCTGGCTAGGAATAAGGAACCCTAAAGAAACAGCGTTCATTCATAGAAAGCTCACGCTCAAGCTTTTCCCCACAGTGTCGTGTAATTCACTGTACGTATCATAAGTATACAGAAAATAATATAGCTCCGAATTTACTTCTACTAGGACTCTCAACTCGACTACAATGTGTTTATACAGAATTACGGATAGTATTTACTAACTTTAGTACAAGTCTGGTGTGTATTATACCCATAGTAGAGTATATTATTGCATTCTAAGTTATGTAGGTCTGAAAATACAAGAAATAAGTGGAGGGGTAAGAAAAGTGCAGAGCTACGAATACAAGTAGCAAAAGTAAGAAGTTACGCAGAGATAGATAGCTCGTAAATCCAGTAGTCATAAATATTAAGCCATTTCATTTCCCAACTTTCATGTGTGCATGTTCTGTCGTTGATATTTTACATGGGAAATGTTTATCTCGACTCTTTCCTTTAGAAAAGTTAAAGAAGTGCCTGGTATATATATACGCACACATACAGCATCCATCTATATCCATATGTTATCTGAAAGTATACAATATGAGATGTGTATCTCTCTCTCTCTCTCTTGTTTTACTTTGCTTACTCATTTCAAGTTTTCTTCCTTCAGGTGTCAAGTTTCAAGTGAATATTGAAAAAATACGTTTACGTTGCACGTTCGTTGAAAACACGTACGCATTTTTCATATCTGTTTAGTGTATACAAGGCACAATTCCATTGCCATTGCTTGTCATGTTGTTTTGCATTATCATCGTCATCATCGCTTGAAAAAAGCCATGAACTCGATTGGACTGCTGCGATGTGTGTAAGTTATGTCAATAGTAGTAGTGACTTGCCGTTCTTGACTTGACAGGACGAATACTACAAGTATTTACTAGTAATACTGAAGATATATTAGATGTACCTCCTCCGTTGAGACTCGTGCTATTTTTTATTCACGAAAGTAAGTGCGCACACAGCTGTATGTGAGTTGTAAACGGACGAAGTCACATTACACACAAAGTTTGCATGCATTGCATATACTTCGCCAACTGTCTTTGAGGAAGGTAGGCAAACTTTTTGTCATTGAGTTGAGAGAATGAAATGACAAGCTGAATAAACAAAGTTTTAAGTAGGTAGTAATATTAACTTGGTTAGCTCTACGTATTTTATTATTAAAAGAAGCAATCTCTAAAGTCATTATTAGTATTAACCATTGCGTGACAAAGCAATCTTCTCAACCACTAAATCTCAAGCTACTCTTTCTGTCGTACGCTAACTGTGCTACTTAAATATGCAATAACAAAGAATTCTGATAACTCATTACAATAAATTTTCCTTAGGTACATCGTTTACATATTATGCAGAATTTTCGCAATCATACGTTACTTTTTATCCAGCTGAATTTCGTGTGTTCGGATAAAGCACAATTCATTGCTAGGTACATATGAGTTCAATGAATTTACATTTAGGTAACTAACTAACCATCTTTATGTAAGTAAAGCACATACCTTATACCCAGAACCTTACAAAGAAAGAAAGCGCCTAATGAACAGAAATGGAAAATCTCATACCATAATAACAATTCATAATGAGGAAAAAATATAATACATATATTTTATGAGTATATTATTATGAATACAGTGCAGTGTATTTTGTATTCCTGTATCTTTAATTGTGAAGAGAAAAGGAGAGGAAAGAGGTAAATAATAGCATCAAAGAGAACTTGAAGGTTTAAAACAACATTAAAGCGCTAATGAAATACGTAGCCTTGAGGCAGAAGCGTTTGTTGGGAATTTATGCTTTAATTTATATTGCTACTGTTGTAAAAGTGTGCTCTGTAACTGCGTAGAAAGTACGGCATTTCCCTATGTGTGCTAAAACTGAGCAGCAAGTGATTTTTGACTTGAAAGGAGCCGTAAGCAACAACAAACACACAGACTACTTCATTTAAATTACGTAATTAAAATCCATCTAAACACACAACTACCTATAGCCCGTTCATTTTCAAATTGTACATGTCTCACATGAATATTAATTACCTTCACATTCTACCACAACTGTACTATTTATCTTTTCCAGACTTTCCCTTCTTTGAAACACATTTTACATGGAGCAAAATGTAATATATAAAAAAAATGTAGGTACAATAGAATATAAGTAGAACCAAGGAACACACTGTACTTTATCTATATCTGTATCGGTATCTGTGGAGGTATACCTTGATGGCCTTGAATATACATAATATATATTCTGTAGAACGTTTGTCAATTAGAAAATCTACACATAGATCACAATGTACGACCAATGTTAAAATATTCATTTCCGATAAATATTCTATCAATATTACTATC
>JABASD010003267.1:0-21077 GCA_019776165.1 Pogonognathellus flavescens
CTTACTTAACAACCAATGAAATAGAAAACCGAAATCAGAACTGGAACTTGTATGAGTTCAATGTCAGTTCTCCACCAAAAACTCAGATAACAAGCTCTCTTATTTCTTGCTTAAATAAACTTTGAGTAGTACTAATGAAAGTAAGCAATGTTTTTGTAAACGAACCCTTTCACAAATGTTTTGCCACAAATATCACAAACATGGTTTCTTCCCTTTTCATGTTCTTCAACATGAAACGATAAGTATTCTTTAGAAGAATACGATTTGTCACAATATGGACAAGGGAATCCTCCAAAGCCTTGACTTTTAAGATGCACAATCTGGTGCGTTTTAAGGTTGACCTTTTGCTTGAAACCCTAATTAACAATAAAAAAATTAAGCCTGTTATCAATCAATAATCAATCAAAGACCAAAAGCATTATAATTTTGCGCCTTAGGTATTACCTTCCCACATTCGTTGCATTGGAAAGGTTGTTCTCCAGTGTGAATTCTTAAGTGAACGATGAGAGATCTTTTCGATTTCAACTTTTTGCCACAAACTTCACACTCAAACTGCAATAAAAATACAAAAAGTTTATAAACAAACACAATTATAGAAACAACGAAAAATTGATTACTCTATATAAAAGTATACAGTGCTTACTTGAGCATCCTGATGCACAAATAAGTGGTCAGCAAGAATTTCGCGTCTATGAAATCTTTGGCCACAAATATCACAAATATGTCTTTTCGGACCATGAGTATATCTGTGTGTCTTCAAAGAACTCCATTTTGTGTATTTAGCTCCACATATCTGTTAAAAGTTAAGACACAGTTAAAATCTAAGCAGAAATATGTATGATTTATAATTATAGTATGAGTTTGAAAATTGTCTCACCTCACAAACAAAGTCGCCCTCTTTGTTGGTTTTTGGTTTCTTTGCTCGTTTGACAGAAATGGTAGACACTTCCTTCATTAAATTGTATTCTTCATCGCAACAAGTATGATTAGCATAACCTTTGTCCGTCACAAAAGGAAAGGCACATTCAAAACAGTAACTTTTAATATCTTCATGACACTCGTCAATGTGGTCTTTCAAATCCATCAGAGTTTCACATTTTTTGTTGCAGTCTTTGGCATCACACGCAAAGGGAATGCAATCATGGTATTTTATGTCAGTGTTGAATCTTAGTCTCAAATTACATTTTGGACACATATACGGATGTGTGTGGCTTGCCATGTGATACCGAAAATTATTTACATTTTCAAAATTCGACACGCACATTGGAATCGGACACTGGAGAACTTTGTCAGCGTCACGTATAAACGAATCCAACTGAAAAATTACATTCAGTTAAGAGAAAAGAATTAAAACCCGCAAATTCAATGCTTCTATTATTTGTATTTGAAAATTATGAAAAGATTAATTACCATTTCACATATTGATTGGTGCATCTTGTAAGAATCGTTGGATAAAGGTTTGTGACAATAATTACACGATAAAGATTCCTTGTGACCGCTGAGATGTTTTTCCAGTTCTTTCGCACGATCAAACTTATCACCACACACATTACAATTGTGTAAAATAGATATGTCACGATCTGGCGCAGCTTGTTTCTTTCGTTTGCAAGCATGCTTCTTCATTGCATTCAAATTTGAAAATATCCTGTGACACGTTCTACATTTTTGAGTTTCTCCATGCTTTGTCTTCAGATGCAGTTTTATTAAGCGTTGTGAAGAGAATTTTTTGCTACACAGAGTACATTTGATACTTGTGCTATTGTCTGCAGATACGCAGTCATGATTATCCAGACTGTCCTTTCCAGCGAATTCCTGTTAATCAATAATAATAATAATATTAATAACAATAATAAACATTTTCAATTCTAATACCTACAAATAATCTAGAAAATAATAAAATGTTATAGGAAAAGCGAGTAAGGTCAAATCCTATGCTGTATTGGGATTTTTGGTTTCATGTGGAAATGTGAGGTTCTGAATTAATACTTACCTTGTCACAGTGAGAACAATAATTTTCCTCAGAATGTATGCGTAGGTGTCGAATCACATACTCTGCTCTGTTAAATGGTTTGTGACTAACACAAATGTCGCAGTAGTATGGAAACGTGGGTACAGCTAGAGTTTTATTACCGTTGGCTTCTTCATCCTTCGACTCCCCGAATTCCTCTTTCATTGGCTCGTCCTTAATTAGAACATGTTCGGAAGCATAAGGACCTTTTCGATTCAATCTGGATTTCTCCGTTCTTGCGGCACCAACAGTTTTGTAGTGATCAATTAAATGAGCTGCAAATTCTGCTATGGTTTTTATCTGAAATCGAATAACAAATGCATTTACAGTAATTACATAACATATACCTTATCACAATTACATTTCAATAATTTCGTTGTAAGTCAGACTAGCCTACCTCTAATCGGCAAAACTTGCACTTCCAGGAATCAACTGCAATTTAAAAACAAAATTAGTCTCATTTTATGAAGTGTGAAGCTACCTACATTCATAGATGTTTACATGAATTTTAAAGCTGATTATACCTGCCAAAACAGCCCCCATTCGTCGTCTGACTTTGGTTGACCTTTCTTCAAAACTCAAAACATCATCTACGTCTGCTGCATTAAAAGAATCATCTAAAAACACTTCTGATAACTCCATGCTACTCTTTTCACTGTCACCGTTGTTATCCTCTGGAACTTTTTTAGTTGATGGTCCTTCTTCATGAACTTCTACTTTAGGAACACTTTCAAACACAAACTCAGGTTCACTTGCAGCTACAGACTTTTTCATGCGTTGACTTCGACGGGTAGGTTGCAATTCATCTGAAACTGTAATTGATTCTTTATCAGCGTTTATGTTTGTCTGGTCTTTGGAAGAACTGTCTTTCAATAATATACACTTTGTAGAGACAGGCTGACTTTTAACAGCAAATATGTCTTTGGCTACATTTTTTGTCTTTACATTAGCGGTGGTTGATGTCAATGAATGTTTATTGGTTTCATTGTTCTCAGCAAACTTATTACTAGCTTGAAGCTGAGCAGCATATCCAGGAGAATAGCAAACTATCAAACACTCGCCCGGTTGAATGTCTTGAACAACAGAAAAATATATTTCATCGCGTAGTTGGTAACAAATGCAATTTCTAATAAGGGGGTCTTCATTGAAAGGGACCAGACACATCCAGTTGCAATTCTCTTCATCAGATATATCCACGTAACAAAAATAGTCTCTACCGCTGAACAACTGAAACAAACAATTATTCCGTAAAATGATGCGTTAACCATGATATTTTAGAACATGTATTTATCATTGTAGTATTCCGTCCATTTGTAAATGATGGAAACCTACCTTCAAAACGTAGGAGCATTTGGGATTGAACAAATCTTTTTTTGGAGCATCCAAGGGACCAAATTGAATACCCTTAGAAAATCCCGTCTTAGACATAATTTCGTATGAGCCATCTATTAACTTTTTATAATGCAAAGTCTCCGGAAGAGTCAAAACTGCTTTCGAAGGTAATTTTGAATCCTGAACTTTCTTTCCCGTGCAAATTAATGGACATTCTTCAGTTCGGTGAGGTAAAGTACACACGTTACACATCTCTTCTGTGTCTAGAAAAATATAAGAATCCATGGGTGAAATAAATGAAAAAGTTGTCACATTTATCAACAGTACATATTATTACAGGCAGATAATAATGAATGTAATTAAAAAGTAATAATAATTTGTCATTATTGATTATTTTCTTAAAAATACCTATCTCATTCTCCCAAACTGCATTTCCGAACCGCTTTTTCGAAGTCATTTTGTTTGACAAATTGAAAGCTTTTCAGGTACTACAAAAGACAAGTTAAGTCATAAGTGGAAGGATTCCATAAAGAACAAACATTTTAATCCATTTGTATTTCTGTTCGTCTGTATTTTCTGTCATGATGGTGTCAGATGTTGGCTTTCGAATTCGGTGTCATCTCTGGACATGGACACTGGATTTTCTGGAATCTTGAAACGGAATTTGAATTTAAAGAAGCAGAATTTTATTAATTATGAAATCAAAATCGTCCACATGCGAATGACGAATGAGTGAAAGTGAAATCAGTGAATCGCTAACAACTTTATCAAATGCTATTAAAAACATGGTTCTTACATTTAATCAGGGGAGAATAGATCCGGAAAAACAAAAAGTCTCGAGTGTCATGTCGTAAAATTATACTTTTTTATCCATGTTTTTTTACTTTGCTAACTTTGCTTAGTTTTTGTTTTTGAGAAACAAGAAAGTGAACAATAATTAATTTGATTTCAGTGTAGAAATCGAGATTCCCGCTTTGTAATGAAACATGGAACTCAGCTCATGTATTTACAGACAGTGCATTGAACGTAGTCTCATTGACCGATCATTGCCAAAACATTGGCAAACATACACATTTACATAATAATACAATTTTGCACTTGTAGTTTATTGTTTTGAAGTTTCACTGTTCATAGTTCATCATACACATAGTTTAATCATTTTAGAACCCGGTTATTCGTCAAACAGCAACAAGTGAAATGTCATAAATATTATCTTTCATTTGTCATTATTAAGAGCTGGTACTGGTAACCGCTTTCAGCTTTTTCGTTAATATATCGATCAAGAATTTATTTACATTTTGGTTCTTTATGAATGAACCGTTAGCAATTAGCATAATTTATTAAGCATTTTAAGCTCTATCTTTTTAATTTTTTATATATTCGAAATTTTTTGGATTTTAGATGGTGAACTTCAAGAACTGCACGTAGTTATCGAAAATCAACTAAATATCTACTAAAGAAGAATACAAGACAATAATACAAACTGCTTACATTTAAAGATTTGAACTGTAACTGATTGCAATATTACTAAAAATGCTGCCAACTTTGCCAAGTAAGTTAAATAATAAAATGTAGGTATTATGTAGTGTAATGTATATTAGTGTAGTGTAAGCTTATACAACACATGTTCCGTTGCAAGTGCACTACTCTAATGCGTGTAATAAGGTATGTAACTTTATAGGTGTGAATGTAGAATAATTAAAAAGAAATTGTATTTTAATTACCTTTTTGTGTATATGATATACAGTGTCTTCGAACGGGGACTCAAGCATATCACAAGAAAAAAATTGGTCGCATGCAGCGACTTTGTACCTTCTGGAATTAATTAAAGATAGAAAGTCTCAACTTCTAGGAAACAGTATCGCAAACGGGAAAAAGATTGAAGTGTGGAGATCAGTTGCAGACCTGATGCGTCAAAAAGGCTTCATTCAAACTGAAAATACTGTGATGAAAAAGTTTTATAATATGCGGAGAACCTATGCTGTGATTTTCAGTAAACCATTTCGCCAACATTACTATTGAATTAGCAAACTAAACATGAGGTTCATTAATCAATTGACATTCACAATTTGTACTATAGAGGAGAAGACAATGATTGCGACCGAAAGAACCAATAATAAAGATTGGCAAAAACATACTGGAAATAAAGGAAAGCGATGGTTATACTACAACTTAATGAGTGAACTGATGGATGAAAATGATCAGTCTTCAATCTCTAAAGCAGACAGTTCTTCGGAGGAAACATTTCGTAATCTGATTGGGACTGGAACGGAAATATTGCTGCAAGATGTGGAAGGTTTATCTCACAATCACCATAATCCAGATACAACCAGGGAAACTTTAGAAACGTATGCGGCCCATTCCCATAACCGATTGGTTGAAACTGCAGCTATTAAGCCAGAACAAACAATTGTGATTAAAACTCCAAGAAGTCGTACCATTCAGTTTCATTCGGTGTCACCGGAGGACAACAGTTTTGCAAGCAATGGAGATAATTTGTCGTCTTTGTCGGAAATAGATAGAAATGGATTTGTGAACACACAACCTCAGCAACAAAACAATAGTAATACAATGCCAGCCAATGTTGTACATCCTCAGGAAAACCATTCGATAATTGTGGGCACAAGTGCGAACACTTCTCCGCTAAATGTGGAAATATCTCATATGAACCCTTCTGTCAACAATTTTCAACAACTCACAAATAACAATGTTACGACTACGACTCATGTAGCAAGCCCTAAATCCCGAACAAATGCTTTTCGAAGACCAAACTCAAGACCAAGTATAGCGATAACTAATAAAAGAAGTAGACTCAACGAGGAATTGCTTGTTGAGGAAGTGCAGGGAATGAGGCAAGAGATCAGGGGAATAAACCGAAATCTAGAAAAAATGGTAGATGTACACAATCGTCTTAATGATAATTTAGAAAGATTTCTTACGGCTATTCGAATTAGAATCGACTAAAAGGCTTTATTATCAATTATACTTCTCATGTAAAATATATGCTGGTCATATTGATGTTGATACGGAAAGATTTTCGCAAAAATCGAAATTCTAGTTACTTACGTACAGGAATCTCAAGTGTAATATTTACTTTATGCCACAACGATGCAGTATGTCTAAAATCTCAGAAATAATCCAAACGCATTTATGTTATTGATTCTAAATGCAGACCAAATAGATGTTAATAGAATAGATATAATATAACAAGGCAATGTATCTTTGTATCTAATGAAATGCTGAACAGCATTTTTTGTAACAAACCAGTCGTTTAAATTAGTCACTTTAATTTAGTATTACGCAAATAACTGTTACACTTATAATCTTAATAATATTTTACGGATTGGGTTTTTAGGGTTAGTTGATAATATTTATACAGGAATATAATATAGATTTCGTCGTTGTAAGACTAGCATTGTATAAATTGTATTAGACGCAACAAGTATTTAATTTTGTGTGCTTTTTGGTATAAAGCGAGGGGAAACAGTTTCCTAGATTTTGTTTGTATCGTTTTTTGTGATTCGCATAAAGAAGTGATAATAATAATGAAAATGAATGAAACGTTCGGTGGTTATTTTGTGATCAAAAGTTTTTATTGGAAATAAATGGTCCAGCACGGCACTAAACATTGTCAGGTGACCAATAATGATATTTTAGATTTACGCAAGTCGGAAGGACGCAAAGTTACAATCTTCATTTCATATAGTGAAACTTAAGTTCACAAACCCCAACTACTACACATGGTTCTATTATAGTCATTGATCAGTTTCGAAACTGGTTCACGTCCTTAAATCTAACATAACGTCAACGTACCACACTCACACTAACAATAAGTGTCTAATTTGTTTCCCATGCATCCTTTACACATCCAGAAGACGTCTTCACTTCCTCCCAGTTTTCTTACATAATTCTTACGTATGTAAACCGTTTCATCAACCCACATTGACTTGATATATGGGTTTGTAAACGCCACGGCATGACGGCGATGAAACGTTGCTTGAGGTATACACGAACACACACACTTAAAATAACTACACTCGACACTTCAAGTAAAACAGAATAATTGACATAATAGGAGAGCCTTTCATGAGACTCGGAATTCAAATAAAATTTCAAAGGCCAAGACTTATAGTCATACGTTATTAGTGTTTTGTAGTTATTGCGGGTACAGAAGTAGTTGTTAGGTACATTACACGACATAATTCATTAACTTTATACTTAAGAATCATTAGTCAATATATATTTAATTAGACAGTCAAAAACCTGACAATTTCTACCATTAGAATAATTAATCTACAGTTGCACAGATGAGTTTTAATAGAGCTACGAGTATAACACAAAGTGAGTTCTTGCACGGAAAAATAAAACTAAAGAACATGAGAATTTTTAAGACATTTCGGGTTTACTATTGATAAAAAGAACTAACTTAAGTTACTACTACCTTTTTTACGAACATAGCCCTTTCAAGTTAAAAGTCAAAAAACAAAACCATGAAATCATTTCAGCTTGTTAAGTGTTTGCTTAATCGTTAGTCAATGTACACGTGAAATAATTCTAATAATAATAATAATAAGAGTAGCAAGTAAGTACAAGACAAAGATTGAATGTACAT
This sequence comes from Pogonognathellus flavescens, assembly GCA_019776165.1. Lineage (NCBI taxonomy): Eukaryota > Metazoa > Arthropoda > Collembola > Entomobryomorpha > Tomoceridae > Pogonognathellus > Pogonognathellus flavescens. Next base: position 7,953 of record JABASD010003267.1, read on the forward strand.
GTCAAGAAAAAAGGAAAATTTCATCTACTGTTTCGTAAACTAAATATGTTACACAATTAATAAAAATGGTGTGCTAAATCAGTGAAAATTTAATGCGGTGTTTGTAAGTATGTAACGTAACGTGTTGGATTTTTGCAATTCAGTTCAGTAGATTATAATCTTCGTTTACATACACACAACTCACGATAAAACGGCATGTATTGTAATACATATACGTACATTTGTCATTCTTTACACACTGAAGTCATGCACACATACTTATCGTCTTCTTTAACTAATTCTCTGCTTTAAATAATCTTCGTTCATGATATACAATTAATAATGGCATCAACTTTGAATAATTGCCCCTTTCGATCACTTGATGAGTGGATCCTAGGCTATAACGGACGCACCCATAGCTGAAAAACATTTGTATCACGATTCAAACAATGTTTTTACACTTCTTATATTGTAATTGATATTTATTATTACCTAATAATCAGGATGATATTCGTCTATACACTAACCATTCTAAAAGTCTAAGAGTAAGCTGTAGTTGGGGTTAATCTATACGTAATTAACAGTCTACGATAATATTAGAATATCAGCCAAATTACAATTGAGCAGAAAACTTCATAAAATTCCGAAGAGCTCTCTATATAGTGTGTTCTTAAACATTATAATCAAAATTACAAATAAAAAGCCTAATGAACGATTAACCGATCAACACAACGTATGAATGAACAAAGAGTTTATAATAATATATATAATATGGTATAGGTACATCATCATACAGTCTAATCTCATCTGGACAAAGAATGACTTCGTTCGCGAGTTGGCGAAAGATGATTTTTGTTCTTCTCATTCGCATTATCACTATTACCTCTCAAGCGTAAATGTGGAGGGATCTTATCGAAAAACGGGTGTTTCAATGCTTCAGCTAGGGAGATTCGCTGCGTAGCTTCATATTCCAACATACGACTAATCAAATCAAAAAGAAGTCGCGTGTCCTCATCATCTCCTTTCATATACCGCTAAAAGAATAAAAAACACATAATTAATTATTCAAAATAAAAAGCAAACAGTTTGATATTTATTTTCAGCCTCACCCGATGCTGTTACATAAAAAACGTTAATTTATTAACAAGTGAATTAAATTACCATCAGTGGGTGACAGTTATCGCGCACATAGCGTCCAGCCGAAGATCTTTCATCCCAATCCAACTTTCCATGGTAAAAATACTTTGTTTTTGTTTTTCTGGCCATCCTACACAAACAACAATAAAAAGGTTAAATTAAGCTGCCTCGCCACAATAAATTTCGTGCTAGTTGGAATACCTAAAGAAAAACTATCTTGTTAAGGTGTAATCTGACTTTTATGCTAGTATTATTGTTTGAACAATAATTTGAAATCTTTATGTATTAAAGAAAGGTATATGTATGTACTAACTAAGTAATATAAGATAAGGATATATACAGACGAGCTAATCTCAGGTACATTCACTTTTGATTAGCAATAATCGAACGAACAGTAATTGCACAGAATTGAGAATAGCCGGTATTGTTATAAAGATAGAAAAACCTTGAGTTTCCATTTTAGGGAGAATAACAAAACTTTGCACATTTGGCATAGCTTGCTACATACATGAACTACCCTTCCCTAACAATAACTTGTAATAGTAAATAAAAAAATAGTTGTGTATCTCTTCTAAATTGTATCACTCAAAAAACTGATTAACAGGCAAATGTGAAGAATGGAAGATAAAACAAGAAAAAATTTATTAACCTAGAAGGAATTGGCCCAAGGATTCGTTCCATCATGGCCAAATGTTCTCGATTATCATGAGTTTGGAAAAGTGTGATTCCCAAATACAATTCGAACATTATGCAGCCAACACTCCATACATCGCACGGTTGCGACCATCCAAGTTCTAAAATAACCTCAGGGGCTCGGTAATGCCTCGTGGATACAATAGTTGAGTGATGTTCGTAATCAAACGTAGCTGAGCCAAAATCAATCAAACGGACTTCAGAATTCTTGACTCTCCGCACACCCTTTTTCCTCCGATTGTCGTATGCAACTTCATACTCCGCATTTGTAAACAGAATATTCTCTGGTTTCAAATCTGTGTGAGTTAATTGATGATCATGGAGGAACTTGACCGCATGACATAACTGGTACGAAATATGTCGTACTTGTTCTATTGGGTATGGGTTATAGCTGTTGTCTTTCTGCAAACGAAAAAAAAAAAAAGAAATGTGAGAGTTCAGTTACATTATAGACAAAAAACGATTGAAATCTCATCACCTGACAATAATGCTGTCAATCAATAAGTAAAAAAAATTATTTCTCACCAAGAAATCAAAGACACTCAACCCAAGCATTTCGAAGGCAATGCACATGTGACCGTGATAGTCAAACCAGTCCAGCATCTTCACACAAAGGCTGTAAGAAATTCAAAGTAAAATAAGTAAACATAGTGAGAACACGTTGCATAGTATGACAATGTCAACTGCGTCCAACTGCTGGATCAGCGCAAAGCGTTATTACAAGCGATTACATCGTCTACTGCTAAAATCAACATTGGTGACTTACTATCTGCCCTTGGAGTCTCTCTCTGCAAGTTTCTTCAAAACATTGATCTCCAACTTAGCCGCTTCACGGTACTTCTCCACATTCTTAATTATCTTCAACGCTATAAACTTATCTCTGAAAGTATCAATAAGAACATCAATTAAAATTATACTCCTTACGAATAATGATTCTCTTATTTTTTACTTCGTCTATTCTTAGAATAGAACCACCTGAAAAAATGTCACATTTATTTGGCGCATAAAACTGTGCGAGTTTTGATCAACTTTTTCTTATGTCTTTCTTAGGCTTATACTTACTGCAACACTAAACCTCAAGGACATAACCATGGCTTTGCTGCATAAACCCGTTAAGCAATTAAACAATGCCTGGCAACTACACCGACAGAAACAGCATGAAATACGTCGTAAGTCGTAACAATACCATACGGCATCTACAAAGAGTTACGAAACCGTCATTGCGTCATCAGCTTAAAAACATTGTACCTATAAACTAAACAAAATCTATAAATCGAAACAAACTTCTATACAAATAAGGCTGAATAATACTACGAACAAGAATGTGTCGAAAGTATATCGCATGATGAAATCATTTTCTACCGATTCCTCGCCAATATATATAAGCAACCAGTTCCAAAAGATTTAAATGCCAAGCCAAATGAAATGACTCATACGCACAATGCATGTAAATATGCAAATCTACATTCCACGACGTTACAAAGAAGTCTTCTTCTAGTAGACAAACCAGATAAGTCCCTAAATTACTGTCTGCAACAACATAAGTTTCCTGGAGTTAGCTATATCAGTGATTAATGGATATTGGGTACCTACTCCACTTACTCGCTAAAACTAGAACTACCACAAAGCCTAGTAGAAAACACGGAATTGTCCGAAGATAACTGAAGTTGACATTAATAATGACTCGACTCGAATCTCTTTTTCTTCCAATGCCACACGCGACACTAAATGAATGCCTATAAGAAAGAACATCTGTTGCATGTCCATTTCATGTAAATCTAGTTCTCTCTCTCTCTCTCTCTCTCCCTGTACTTAAATATTTTACAGCTAGCTGTACTTTACCGATGCTACTATACTGAAAGACTAACTACGTTCAGCAACAAAAATTCATTCCAATTCCAAATTGCCTATCACAGGATACACAGCGAGTAATAGTCGCATACATAATACATGTTTGTATTTGTGTGTATACCTATGCAAGTTCACAGTTATACACAAAGAGTTAAAATTAGCAATTGAAAGTCTTGCAAAGATTAACGTTCCGAATAAAAGTGACTGAGAAAGCGTCGTCAGGGTATAAGCTTGTTAGTTGCAGCATTACACGCAGTCTAGTTTTGCTTTTGAGTTTTTCTGACTTCTGACTGCAATTCTGCCATCCTCTTTCATCACAAGACTCCTCTTGTAAAAGTAATAACACGACTAGACGCAGACTTAATTATGATTCATTATTATTACGAAACGATATTGTATCTTGTTCCATTATTCTTGTACGAGCTACCTAAACTACCTAAATATGATTTCGTGATGTTTTGTGTTGTGGTCTTATGATTTTCAATGATGGTCGTGAGTCTCGTGAGAGAAGAAAAATGAAAAGCCCAAAACAGTACTAGCTGTGTAGAAGTTGTTGATGATAATTCTCAACTTAGTTATTATTACCGTTATATTAGTTAAACTTGAGTTACTTCGTTAAGTGAATAATATCTCTGTATCTGTCTAAAAGTAAATAGGTACTTCTTCAAAAGAGAATATCGTAGCACTACTCGTGTATTATGTTCAAAATGGAAAATAGAAGCTCTCCGCTACTTTGACTCTTGCTATTTGACTTATATGCTGTTCATCGTTGTTATTCGCTTTCCCGTGCATTTAAAACATCTTGAGTGTTATATACAACTTACAGGCAAAAGCGTATCTCATGTACACGATCACCATCATCATCTCGCTCAGATAAATAGCCCACTCGATACAATTTGGTTCAAGTCCAAGTAGAAATTTAGATCAAGAACGAAAATAGTCCCCAACATACAAAGACAGAGTAGACACATCAACAAATTCAACATTCCCGTGTTATTCACGTCCTTTCCTGTCCGCACCTCAACCAAATCATGAATCATTGCAAACTTTAGGAATAAAACTAAAATTGGGTTAAAATCTGACACTACACAACATTCGAGTAGAAGGGAAGATATTACAGTTTCCTACTATAGTTGCCTACTCCTATCCTGATTCTCTGATGGTGACCTCAAAAAAATTCCAAGAAATGTTCAACCAATGTTCATGCTTGGGAATTTCAATGGTTAAAATGTTCCTAAATCAGTTTCTGCTCAAGACATACTCCTTAGACTCATTGATGGAATTTCCGTATTCCGAATAAAATATGAGGGTTTCTTTGTACATTGTTTTATTCCATAAGCATTTCTTCTGGATGCTACTTCCTTCACCCTGAGACATAAAAGCTTTCTACGTCTTTAAAAGCAAAACATTACGTTCATTACACTCCTTGTGTAACACTGTTGACAATTTCGGGATTTTTGCTACAGTGACGCATTATTTGGCAACATCATTTTGAATACTTCCCAATAACGAAGATACTACACGATACACATCACAAACTAAGTAAGTCGTAGTCTGAATAACATTCGGATCTTATTCACCATGCAAACATCGGAGTAATACTCAAAATGAAAATTACCAAAGTTAGAAAACTTACTTGTCAAGATCCTTCACCTTAACCACCTTTCCAAACGTTCCTTCTCCAAGAGTGTCCAGGATTTTATCTGAAAACATCAAAAAAAGTATATCAATATTTGTGCTCTATTACACGTGAACCGAAAGACTCTTGAAGTAAAGACGTCTTCCTTCTCTAAATTCCATACAAGACAATAATATTATCCTTCTGAGGACTATAACTAGAATAGGTTTGTATATTACAGCAAATAGACTTATAGGTAAGTGTAATAAAGGGAATACGGAATAATAGAGGAAGTCTTGCAACCCGAATTGTAAGTGTAAGTACCACCAGAGTGGCTCAACTGTTTTCATGCACTGAGCATTTTAGTATAAGTAGGTGTACTTATTCTCAGATTCTGCAATAAGTACTGAATCACTTTATAGGACAAGGACTCGAGACAAATTAGATTGCAATAAACTTACAACTGTAATATGAGAAGGAAAGAATTAAGGAAAAGACGCATTTAAAACGTAACTGTACCGTAGCTGTACATCAAACTGCACAGCACAGAACGCTATTTGCTATAATAAGAGATTTTATATAGGAAAGGTTCTTTCGCTAAACTGCTTTATAGACGTGACTTTTCTACTTAAGACACACAAGACTGAGAAGACTACGACTATTATAATCTAGAGACTTGTATAACAACATAAAACTGTTCTTGTGGAATTCATTGATTAATTTATATTTTAAATGTTGCAGAAAGTCCTAAATAGTTACTACTTATCCATTCCATATATCACTGATAAAATTTAAATGGCTAAGATGGCACTAGTCACGAACATCGATCAAGGAGCACGTCGTGATTTCGGTATATCAGATGTCCATCATCGTCATCTTCCACGGACGGAGCATGAGAGCTCTGTTATCATTACAGCCATTTTCATCCATCCACATCAATCCAATCGCCAATTCCATTCCATTCCATCATCCCGTCACGAAAGTATCCATTTTCATTCCATAGTCCAAAATTCACGCCAAATGTCACCATATTCAATTCACCGCAGGGAAACCGCACCACACACGTCAGCAAAATCAACCAGCCGGACCAGATAGCCATATTCGGTGAAGATGACACCAACAGACGGATTTAAATTCAGAGATTCGTCAGATTCAGGCGAAAGTAGGCAGAGGTCGAGGGCAGAGACGGACAGAGAGAGGGAGAGAGAGATTCGTGGTTGTTTTGAGGTGATGAGACGATTCAGCAGCACACAAATTGACACAGCACAGCACAGGTAAGGTAATTCAGGTGATTCGATTACACGTTCGTTCGTTTTGATTCGTTCATCATCACGTACGTTAACCAACCGTTCGTTACATCCGAGAAAAGCAAAAACAAGAGGGGAAACCAACGATAGGATTGTTTTTTGATTTACATTTCATTATTCATTACATTAAGTAAAACCTAGCCTCAACCTGCCTAAATCAGCATTCCTCACTCAAATCATATCAAATCGCGTCATAATTATATTAGAACTAAAATCTCTTCGCAATCTCATCTCTGTACATCTATACAAATATATACACAGCTCAGCTGACCCTAACATCTACAAACAAGCTGCATAACATTTGATAGTTTTGACTATGTACAGTTCTCCATGTATAAATCTGTGCACGGTGTGCGTCCACAATAAAACATTTGACCTTCTGAACCTCCTCGTTCTATTCATTTCATGCTCTGTTCAGTCTCTTCTACTACACTACGACTACTTTTACATATTACGTATGTAAATAAAAACGATAATGTTTCTATGCAGAAAAATAACTTACCTGTCCTGTCCACAGAAAACAATGGACTAGAGCATAGTACAATGCACATTAACGTAAAATCACTATCTGTCTTATCTCGTTCTGCCCTTTCGTAACGTTAAAAACTAATAGAGGCATATTCCTAATGGGAATAAGACCATGTGTGTGTACCCCACCCAGTTGTTAAATCTCAATAACTAATTAACTATACTTATCTAATAGCCAAGTGCCTATTTACCTCCTATACGTTATATGCATCCGTATGGACTACAACCATTGCCTTTAAGTGTTCCTCCTGCTTAACACTTCACTATCTACATAGACATGTACACACAAACAAATGTAATGGTAATGATGGGCATAGTACTATTTTATTTCTTTCCTGTATATAATTCCTTCCATCCTATCATCCTATATTTTAATTTGTGTTTTTATAATTTCCACTTCCAACCCATAAAAAATATCAGAAAATGATGTACATCGAGCAAAGAATAAGGAAACGCGTTGCAAATTGCAACTGTAATGGTCAACAACCGTCCATTGTATATGCGTGACATGTGCTCTCCGTCTTTCTATCATTTACCTCCTCTTTTCCACATAACGGGAACACTCGCATTGTTTACAATGCATTATTAACCATAATACGCCATACACCACCACACTAACGTTTGTAACCATTACGTTACATTATGCATGGCTTTGCATTAATATTGCCACCTACGCGATCCAAAGTCTTTGCTAAATGCAAATTTTATCATCTTTTATCTCGCACAGAGTGAGGCATTCCACCCTCACTCCACTATCCTCGTATTATAACAAATGAACTGACAAAATCTACGTGCTTCACATTTACATGTCGCCCTTGTGCATAACACATGCACGTATGATACATAATACCCCCCAAAAGCAAAGTAGAAAAACCGACCGCATAAATTCGAGCAAAACCATCAAGTATTATCGTCAACGTTCATCCACTGTACATTTTTCTCTTTTTAAATCATACATTTTATTCCTTCAGCCTCGTCTCCCACACTGCCTTTTTATCTACAGAAGATATTTAGCGTTTGTATTTAAACTTTTGTAATTTACTTATGACGCTTTTTTAATTTCTTAATCCTTCCTTCCTTTTTGCGAAGTAGATCTAACAATTATATTTGTTTTATTACGATTTGTTAGAGTTGCACACAGAAGATGAAAAGAAAACTTACATTGTCGGTATATATCACAGCATTTTCTTTGGCGACTCTAAGACTCTTGGTAAAGCGACGTTCGCCACCACCACCACCGCCACCATCCCCGTAAATAAGTTGGTGACTCTTATTAAGATTCAAATTCTGACTAGTGTTACTATGAGTGAGAGCGGACGAAATCGGATTCGTGGTCGAAGTACTACTACTGCCATTATTAAGACTAATACTAGATGCATCGTGAATCTGATCTGGGGGAGGAGGCGATGAAGGAGGATTCATGCCAGCAGCAGAGGCTGCTGCGGCACTTTTCAATTGAACATATTTACTCGAGGTGTACGTCATTCCTGAATATTTTCGAATCAGTTCCTCGATCTCTTTCTTTCTCGCAATGTCAACATCACTTTCTGAGTTTTCTTTCTCCTTATCTTCCTCTTGGTCTTTCTTAGCAACTCCTTCAACCCCACCGCCATTTATGACCTCCTCAGCATCTTTTAGGACTTTATTCCTGGGTGTAATGTCATATGCCAGCACATGAGAAGTAGACACAGCCGTGTTTGCTGCGTATGCACCCGCCAGTCCATAATCACCACCGCCACCACCGCCCACAGAACTATTTTCATTATTGACATTATTATTGTCGTCATCTGCAACACCTCCTGCCTTCTCCTTCTCCTTCTGGTTAGTCAAAGACAAGGGGGAAGGCTCTTTAGGAACATACGAAGACTTGTGACGGTAACGTCGGTAATAATATCTGGAGGGAAGTTTGTACGAACTTCTTCTCTGACTAGATGAACCACCTGCAGTGCCATCCTCATCTAAATTTCCTGTGCTCTCATAGCGACTAGTACCTCGACTGGTTTGACTTTCATCCCTATTACCATCATCGGAAGTCCTATCCAAATTATTAAGTGTGTTTGACCTAGCAATGCTCGTACTAAACTCTCTCGCCCTTTCCCTATCTCGATAACCATTTCTGCTTCTCTGTTCGGGCACTGTTTCCAGCAAAAGAGAGTTGGAGCCATAGACACGACCGGTAGAGTAGCCCGTGTAAGGATAATACTTTCCCGTACTAGCATGAGTTGACGCCAAACTACTGCCACTACTTCCACCACTCCCCAATCCAGAGTCTTGAATGACACTGCTACTAGCACTTTTGGCAAGACCGTAATTTCTCCGCGAGAAATCATGAGAAATACTTTGCGTAGAGGGATTGATGTTACTCGACAGACCGAGGCGACCTCCAGCACTGTCACCTCCAGAGTTACTACCTCCCAGACCGTAACTACTGTAACGGCCTGTGCCACTCGTATAATTTGATCTGCCTGCACAGGTGCTTGCACTCTTTGACAACCCGTAACTTGAACGGTAATCGTCCCCGTCTTCACCACCACCACCACCACCACCACTGTTACCAGCATTACGATGTCGTAAAGCTTGTCGAGATTCTCTCGTGGACGCGACTGGTTCTTCCCAATTCTTTTTAGGTGTAGAACTCACACTGCCACTGGCACTTGTGTTCGTTGCTGTTGCGCTACAGCTGGAGGAAGTACCCCCTGGACCAAATAATCTGTTGTATCTATCTGAGAATTTCTGCTCCAACTCTTTCAGCCTATCGTTTCCAAAATATGAAAAATTTCCTTTGACTGTCCCATTGCTTCTTGAGTATGAAGACGGGCCAAGAGCGTCGCAGTTTCCGTTTGTGAAACTGCCATTGATATTTCCGTTGGTAGAAGTGTGATTACTAGAACTATTAGTAGAAGAGTGACTTGTAGGTAAAGGTGGTTTGTACTTGACGAAAGTATACGCGTCTGATGTATTTGAGCAGATTGAGCTTGTAGAATTTTTGCGACCTCCCAGTTGAGGATTGGGGGAATCGGGTGGATTATTATTGCTGGACCTCATTGTGCCCGTTGACGGAGTAAGATAATTACTGGAAGTATTCGTACTATTGCTAATTGTCGTGGTTGGGTAATCACTCGCACGAGGAGTGACAAGATTTTTCGTTGTGAGTCGATGAATTAAATTTGTACAAGTCTTGACAACATCAGACTCGCTCAGAAGCTGAGTGACACTAGTCGTTGCAGATCTACCATAGAAATTCCTTCGGGGTCTCGACGGGGCCGGACCTCCGGAGGTTGAGCTCATAGTGGAAAGAAACAGTGTCAAAATATAAACAAGGAGCTGCAAACGCAGCCCTTGCCTTTTCCTCAGTGTCGATCAATTTATTTGGCACTTGTCGTTAGTTCGAGAGTTCGAGTATAATGCTTACTAATCCTTGTCTACGCTTCTTTCATTCGAGTCGTTAAATATTCTAAAGACCGAGGAGTTACTTTTTGTTACCAACAACACAAAACCGCTTCCTCTCTCGATTCCACGATTAATTCTCAAGTCATAAAATCATAGTCTTGTCATGAGTATTAAACCACTTTCCTCCTGGTCGAGGTCAACTCTAAAACGAAGACTAAACTCTTTCATTTCGTCGAGTACAAAGGACACATTCACTTCAATGTTGTCGTATTAGATAGAAAGTAGACGCTTAGGTAATAAGAACTTGATAATTTACTGCTGAGCTGGTGCAGCTTTCTACGTATATGTACGCATTTAGCTTTACAATGCATACAAGCCAAACAAAGACGAGTGAATGAGTACAAAAATGTTTGTTTTCCTAAAATTGTTCAAAACACTCCATCTTGCATGTAGAATCTCTTTCTTACATATTGTAGCAGTATCAGTATGAGTAGTACACGGAATAAATGCACCAGATAATATTCTGTGTAGAAAGGCCTAGTTAAACAAAGCAATTGCTGTGCATGTATTTGTGTTTTATACAATAAATACTTTGACGATATTGTATGTTGATATAATGGGTCGGTAAGTATAATATTTTCAGTAGATAATTTTCGGATTCAAGTGTGGCACGGTGTGAATTTGAGGCAGCAACAGTGTTAACACAGAACAGTTGCCTTTTAAGCTCTTGAGACTCCACCGAGATAAGGCCAAGACGTTTTTCCCCTTATTAGCTTTCCAGCCCAAGCAAATTAAAAGTATAGATGTAAATGTGTAATGGATAGGTGATAGGTACCTAATCAAATTATCGGATACTGTTCACAGAGAATGAAAGAAAAATAATAATATGTACAAAGTGAAAACTCAGACGAGACAGACAGAACCGAACCGAAGTAACTTCAAAGCAACTCTCAGAGTAAAATACACACAGTCACTATCTCAACGTACTCAGTTCACCATCTTCTCACCCTGAGACTAAAAATACTCTCAATTTTTTTCTTTCCGTCTTTGCTTCCACATTCAAAACTATCAAACATACAAACTTGCACAACTCATATAAGACTCACTGATGCTGCTGTTGCATAGTTATCACATTACTCTGCAACTGCATATTATCTGTATTAGTATTAGAATATACCCGTTTGTATGTGACTACTATGTGTATGTAAAATGTAAACTCTCAAGTCAATTCAAGTCAAGTCTCCCCAACAAACACACACACGGACAGAGCTCATCTTGTGCCAAGGCAAGTGCCACTGCCAAGCCAACTGTGTCTTCTTGTTCTTCCCAATGCTTATCCTTATTGCTATTGCTTCGCTCTTCTTTTCCAGATCCAATTCGGTTTCAATTCAACAACTCAATCCTAACAACACCAACTTGGCCGTCTCTCTCTTCCTCTTACACACACATGAACATGGGACAAGTCGTGTAAACTCCGTTTGGTTTCATTTGCGACGCACAAAATCTAACCTCCGCATCACAACCCACAATACTTTCACAGCGGAGTCTGTCTTACCTTTCTTCGTCTTCCTTTTCTACATCTTTATACCGAAAAACAAACTGTTCCTCATTTGTTTGTAGCTCAACATGTTCTAATGCCCTCATTGAACTTCCATTCTGTGCTATTTCATACGCCACTCTTTGGCACAAATTATCTAACTCCGAAAGTTAAAGCTCCTGCTACCACTACGGGTCCCTGCTGACTTTTCCCGTGTACCATAATCACAAAACTCACCAAAACAGTTGCTGCACAGAGACACTATTAGAAAATGCTTCAAACCAACTAACTGGAGGATGCTCTTCTCGAGATCATCCTCCTCTCTCAATACATTTGAAAATAACATAACTATATGCAACCCAAATATATTTTCCACTTTTCAAACTCCCTAACCCATCTGTACTCTACAACTACTTATACTCACACGATGTGAATATGTGTAGTCATTATAAAATGAGTCTCAGACTCAACATATACTCAGAACTCTGTAGTGTTCCGTACTTTTTCTTCCCTCCTGATTTATCACTGTTTGGAGATAACCAATTACCATCACTTGTCTCGTATCGGTATTGACATGAATCAGCTTACAAAGTCACAAACCGAGCGTACATGCAACACAAGCATTAAAAGATAAACAGTACAAAGTCATTGAACACTACACTTACATGCAATGCTAACAATAAGTATTACATGATTAAGCTACCCATGCACTACAACTACAACCTACTGCAGTGTGCATAGTGCCGTTCATTCCCTTCAAATTTTGTCACTCCAGACTTGTTGATACTGAACTATAATTTCCATTTCGGTAGTGGATATTATTATCCACTACTGCATTTACAAAATGAAGATAAGCAACAAGGAAAAGACACATACGGATTAAAGCAACAGCTCTTCTTGGGTCATAGACGAGACGAACGTACATAAGAACTACTACGAGCACGTATATAAAACAATGATATATATCTTAAGCATTTAAATGACTCATCCATACCTGCAAACGTAGGGTCGGTGGCGATCGCCGATACCCAGTTGGAAAAATTCTGAGACCGATACTACGTTGGTCGGCCGAAGGCCGACCAACG